>OV651821.1:18389024-18694024 GCA_927349885.1 Psylliodes chrysocephalus | reverse complement strand
TTCTTCACCGAATATTAGAAATCTCATTCCACCCAGGCTTTCACATTGGTACAGGACGTGGAATGATGTTTCTTCTTCTTCTTCACAGAACCTGCACAAAGTTTTTTCTTCTGCTGGATTGATGACACTTATGTGCCTTTTAAGGTGACAGTGTCCGGTAAGAAGACCTACTGTTATCCTAACGATTTGACGCTTTTTATCCAGTAAGTCTTTTGTGAACTTGGCCAATGGTTCCTTGATGAACTGTTTGGCATGTATCAGTCTTGGATAGTTCTTCCACCATTCCTGATACTCTTTTTGCATCCATTGTTTGATGGATGTCTTGCACAAAGCCTTGCAACTACACAGAAGGGTTTGGGGCCTGTCATGGCCTTATATAAGCCTTCTCGGGCTAATTCGTCGGCCTTTTCATTACTCTGATATCCCTTATGGCCTGACATTCAAGCTAGGGTCACCTTGTTTTGGCTACTTAGCTCTGCCAAGTCATCTAGACAGTCTTTCACCAGTCGTGATTTGATTTCTGGTAAGAGAATTGCCTTTAGAGCTGCTTGGCTATCAGAGTATATGGCAATAGTTTTGCCTGATACTTACTTGTTTAGTATTTCTCTTGCACAATGTTGTATGGCTATTAGTTTAGCCTGGAACAATGTTGCATCGGATACCCTTATTTTAGTCCTTTTTAAGACTCTGATAAGCGAACGGTTGGATAAATTAGGGCGCATTTATTTGTATTATTTTTTTGGTTACTATTTTAAACTTAAATATTTGTAATTTAACTGTCGGGTTGCTTGTTTTAGGCGAGTCCCACATTTTGTAAAATACCTACCTATCTACCTGCCGAAATAATACTCAATAAATACTGTAACGCGATACTTGATATGTTATCTATTTGTTATAATGTGTTTAAGCTCAATTGATTTTGGGCGTGGGTTAGGTTATTAAATAACTCGAATAACTTTGAAAAAGAAGTTGGGCACCACTATATTTAAAACTTACCAAGTATACTTGACTTTAGATTAGTGATAAAAATATAGAAAATCAGTAACCAATAACAAATTATATTTAAACCAACTTTTAGATAAGGTAGTAGCAAATTCTAATTCACATAGTTTTACTAAATTCAAATTCAAGATGATTTATTTAAAAGCACTTATCTGTTCTTAAAACGAAGTAATATAAGGAATGTTTATTTGCAAGGTATTCTTCAGGCAACTTCAAAGGGATTCGGTATCCTTATTCTTAATTCTGGAACTTGAATGATATTGTGAAATTTGATATTCTAACTTAAACTTGAACGTGTAAATCTTCTATAGATGAACCAAACCACGGTCTTCAGATTGTACCAAACTTCTAGGTATAAAAACCATAAAACTTCTTGATAGGAATTCAAAACGTCTAGATATAAATCCACATAAACTGTCTAGATATAAAACGAAATAAACCGTCTAGATAGAGCCATGCTAAAAATAAAGGCGAATGTTATAACAGGAAATAGGAAATTTGAACAGGATTTAGATAAAATACTTTAATTATTAAATGAACAATTTAAAACTATTAAATGAATAATTTCACATAGACTAAAATTAATATGAAAAGGAAAAATATTATTTGATACATTTAAACATAGTAAAGCATAATATCTTATTCCAAAAAAAATATATATAAATTTATATAAAACGTGTTATCCATTGTTGAGGTTACGTTCAAAATTTGACATTTTATTTAAGAAATTCTTGTACAAAATATATATTTTCAACAATATATCAGTATTAAAACTTACCTTATAAAATCAGACGGAATTTATGATAGATAAAAATTATTTAGTAAATCGGATGACCAAGATATATTAAAAAAATTCAAATCAACTTATTTCGTTGACAAATTCAAATCAAATGAAATACGAAATTTTGACACAAGGCATAAATGACATTTGAGTAGAGGTGATTGTGTTGAAATAACGAATAACGGTTCCAACCGTTACAATACATATTCAAAAAAATATATTTTTAAATGATGATTTTATGTACCCCTTAAATAATAATATAGGCACCCACACCTAAAATTTCTTGATCTGACATATTTATTACTCCGAGGCGATTTCGATTCGACTATAAATGAAAATTCATGCATTTTCTCTCAGTCCGTATATTAAAAGATCTTGTTATATCATGTAATTATTAATTAATACCTTCATAGTTTTTCATCATAATTCAATTAAAAAACTTTTTCAAATTTTAATTAATTTTAGCCAAAAATAAATATTATTTTAATATATATTTTATTTTCGAAAATAATTTATGTTTTATAAATTACCAATTTTAACGATATGCTTTATTATACAAAGTGTTTATGTTCTATAGGAATCCGTTATAAAAGAAAGGCGTGTCCCACTCAAAATAAAAAAGTTGACACCTACTTTCGGTAAAAGCGAAAATGACAGAACTATCAAAATATTTTACATGTTTACTACTCTTACTAATTTTTAAGAAAATCAGTCCATTAGTTTTTAAGAGTGCCCCTCGTCGCTGGACACCTTATATATCTTGGTTCTTATTTTTTATATTAGAGCAACCCGGTGTCTCTATATGTATTAACTGATCTAATAAAAAATACTTACTTAATACAATATCAGAAAATGCTACCGCACCAAGAGAAAATTATAAAAAATATCATTCGCATACGTCACCTGCCCCAAATGATACTGAATACTTCATTAGTTATTGTGTCCCCATAACTGTATGCGTATTGGGATTCGCTTACACACAAATTTATGAAACCAATATTTATTGAAATATATTTATTTTTTGTAGGGGGCGCCACTTTCTAGTACAACAACTAGTCCCCACTTCAATACCAAAGTCAAAAAATATACACACCTGATATTTTACCTAGTTGTGGGGACAGTAACTTATTTAACAATTTTGGTAAAAGTATTAACTCTAGATTAGTTAAAATTAAAAGTGCCGCGAACAAATTTTTTTGCGATTTTTTTATGTAGCAATGATCATTAAAAGAAAACAAACAACGAAGATAAAGCCAAAAAAAGTTGTGGGGACAAGTGTGTATGTCCCCACAACATTAAATGTCCCCACAACTTTTACTGTCCCCACAGTCCTGGTTTTATTCAGGCGAAAATCCCACAAGTACGGTAAAACATACGCACACACACACACACACACACACACACACACACACACACACACACACACACACACACACACACACACACACACACACACACACACACACACACACACACACACACACACACACACACACACACACACACACACACACACACACACACACACACACACACACACACACACACACACACACACACACACACACACACACACACACACACACACACACACACACACACACACACACACACACACACACACACACACACACACACACACACACACACACACACACACACACACACACACACACACACACACACACACACACACACACACACACACACACACACACACACACACACACACATACATACAATAAGGCGCTTCGGGACATAGGGTCCCGAAGACCACGGAATTACTGTTACATTTTTGGGCATAGGTTTGGCCCAACGGCCGCCCTTTGAGTCTCTTGTGTCAACGATTGACTTTGTATTTATATCAACCTTTACGTGATTATTTTAAAAGAAACTCGACTTATTTATTTTTAATGATTATTCACGCGATTTGTCCTTTAATTTACTAGTACAATGAACTATTTCTAATTGTTTGGTTTTAATAAGTATGTTGTGTTAATTTCATAGATATTAAAAATATTAGATATTTTTGGGATTTTTGTTAAATTCTTTATATTTTAAAAATAATAATGCCAATTATTACACTTACACAGAGTTTTTTTTCGGGATGGCAAATGGTAATTTAGGCCTAAATATCACCTACCTCATAGAGAGCGCTAGTTGCATATCACACTGTATATTGAACATGATGGTCCTAATAGAAAAAAATATTAATAAAGATTTCTTACAACGACCTAATGAATCTATGATTAACAGATTGCCCTACTTTTTTGGGACACCCTGTTTATGTTACCTTATTTAGAAATTATTAAATAATGTTTCAAGGCTAACAAAAAAAAAGAATATACGAAACAGTAATAAGACCAACAGAACTATATGGAAGTGAAACCTAGGTTCTGATGGGAATGCAATATGGAGGAAAAACAGACAAAGGTTAGCTGAGACATACAAACCACGAAATTTTTGTATTGTGTAATGAAACAACAAACAATAATAACAGACATTATATGATTGAAGATATTAAAGTGGTTGAACTATCTGGAAAGGATAGAACATCAGAAGGGAAGAAGAAGATAAGAAGATCGAAAAGGAAATAGAAAGGAAGCAGCATTACAAAATATTGCCAAAAAACAAATAAAGGACGAAACGTTATTTGTTACCTTAAGTCTAAACCTTAACCTAGTATTAACAAACGCAAAGGTTCAGAGTGAGAGCGACCAGCGATGCGATATCTGAAAATCTAAGAGCGTTTTCGATTCCAGGGTTCGGCTTGCACTGAGAGCATACGAGAGGTGGGAGATACGTCATTACCAGTTACTTTTCACTCTGAAAAGTAACCGGTATCACTATATATCGCTAATATTTATGTTCCCTCCACGCAGACAGAGCAGTGGAATCGAAAACGCTATAAAATATAAATCGCGTCACTCGACGGAACGTTATCGCATCGCGACGCACGCCGTTCCTACTCTGAACAAGGCTTTAGTTAGACTCTGCTACAGACGGATATTTTTAGATTTTTTTTCGTAGTTTTAATTAAATTACTATTATTTATTAATTCAAGCTCATTAAAAGTGCTAACAGTAGTTGTTAACAGATGATATTGTTAGATTGTGTATTATTATAATTACGCAATCCTCTGAAACCTGCAGCTTGGGACATCCTGTATATGGGAACGATATTATCGGACAGTCCTAGATGTTCAAAGGTGGACCGAATATGGGCGTGAGTTATAAGGTGGGCTCATGTTGAAATAATGAGTTCAAAGGGTTCAAAGTGTATAATTTGTAAGATTGAAACTGGATTTTTAAATTTTAAATTCTTTGTCAAAAGTATTTAGGATATAGAAAAACACGTATAGGTTGGTTAGTTTAGTTAGATATAAAATATAATTTAAAAAAAAAAATATATTTTAAGTTTATATATGAAGAGCGATTACTTTGAAACGTGTTTAAAATCCATGACGTAGAAGTCTAGGAAATATAGAAAAGAATGCTAGTCATAAATATATCGCAAGCAGACATCTAAATTATTAATATAATCAATTAAATTGTTAGCCATGCTCAGAAAATCAACTTCGAAAGGTAATTTTCTGTAATATGGAAATTGAATTTTTCTACACAATGTCTGTTTTCTATTATTGAAGTTTTGATCTATTTAAAACTTTTTTTTCTTCCTAGACATTGTGTTTAAAACACTTTTTTATCATGTGTTATCAATCTGGCAGGAAAACAACCATTTTGTCACTAATTAGTATAAAACGTATAATTTCGAAATATAGAGGGTGAATCCCAAAATGATACTTTTTTATCTGGGTAAAAAAGTCATTAAAATAAACAACTTTTTCAAAAAACCTCAAAAATAAAGACGTACAATAATGTATTCCAAAATGTATTTATTACGTTCATCTATACTTAAATAATGTGTAGAACTTTCGTCAATAAACGTTGTAAAAACCAATCACAAAACTGAACTTAACATTTCAACATGTAAAATGTGTTCTTTCCAATTTACCATACTGAAAATCACTAAGTACTTCTGATAAATACACAAACACACTAGATGACTAGATGACTAGTGATTTAACATAAAAACCTAAAAACGAATAAAACAAACATAATTATTAATAATCTTAACTTTTAATACACAAGTCCAGGCTCGAATTTAGATTTTTGTAATCGGTATCTTCAATATTTTTGAGTCTTTTGAAAAAGGTTATTTGAACGACTTCTATGCACAGTTAAAAAAGTATTAAATTAGGATTCACCAAGTATATTTCAAAATATGCTTCATATTGTAATTGACACGAATTCCCAAGAATGTTGACTATTTGTAATGAAACTTTTTTTATATTAAAAGATTTAAGACAAGAGGAACAACGAATTATTGAAAATGGCCTACATCATCGGCTAATTGTACTCTTACGTTTATCTCTAGTTTTTTACTATATTTTGTGTTAAAGACAAATTGCTTATTATATTATTTCTACTTAATCATAGTTTTAGTGTTTTATTTAGAGGTACGTATTGGAAAATATTTAAATACAATAGAAACACGCATAATCTTTGTGTGTGTGAGATCGAAAGCTATGACTGCGGAAACCTAATTCATTTGCGAAAACGCATAATCTTTCAAAAAGCTTTACGACCAGCTGTTTAATATATTCCTGAAAAAACTGTGTCCGTGAACAGAAAGCGGTTTCATATGAGTATACTGATACTTTAATCGCATTGTTTGGTAAACGTAGGCTTTATTGGCTAAAATTATATATTCAGATTTCTTAGCACATTTTGTCACGTAATCCTTAATTCTTCTGCGTGGGTAAAATATTTTATTCAATTCTTAGATTACACGTATTATGTTTTATGCATATCTGTTAAGATTTTGTATGCCACATTGTGCTAAAAAAAACTAAAAATCTATAATATAACAGAATCAGAATTAATCGCAACTATCAGCATTAAAAAAACAAATAAATAGATAATTCCAGGTTAATAGTTGCTTTATAAACGAATTAAAGAAATATTCTTAGATTTTGACACTCCCTCTGCTAAAGTTTAGGGTACATCTGAGTTGGGAATAAGCCAACCTGCTCGGTTAAAAGTCCAGGAAGCAATTTTACTACATTAAATGAGTCAGGAGATTGATAAAAATCGAGTATTTTTCAATTACAGACAATTACATACCTACATAAGCCACTCTATTACACTGCCGAAGTTGAGCATGTTTTTCTAAATCAACCTGTAATGACCAACAATTCATTTGATTTACCAATTACTGAATCACTTGATCAGAATTACAACACAACCAGGGGCGGTTTCTCCATTGGTTCATTTGTGCAGTGAACACCCAGTTAAATTTCATAAAAATATTAAAATTACATAAATAACATAAAAATATCAATTTAATTTTAATATTTTTATTTTCATACGTGTTAATCTATATTTTTTGGTACATCATTGTCCTCTGGCTGATGGCATCTCTGTGGCACAGTATACATAAGTATCTTGTGTCTGTGGCGCATTATGATGAGTGAGCCTAACACGAGTGAGACGATATGGTGAATGCATATAGCTAAAAAGAGAGTAAAACACGCCAAGAGATTTTTCAAACTGTCAAAGAACACATTAATTGGTGCGCCGCTCACAAACAGGGTTGCCAAACCAGTGTTGCCAGTCTAGTACAATTCACAATTGTACAATTGTACTAGATGTAGTACATTCTGCGTGTTCACGTGTAAAATATATATATTGTGTTCCTTGTTTGGGTTCGTTATCAATAAAGACCCCCTTTTTTCCCCTTCAATGAATTAGATATCACTGCAAATAGAATTCGAAAAATCTGATACATTTAAGGAATCTGGTACATTTTTTAGAAAAATCTGGTACATAACAGAAACATATTCTGGCAACACTGTACCAAATAAAACAAACTGTCATTTCGTTTTCTGTCATTATCCCGTCATTATAAAACGGTTTTAATAAAATTAAGATTATTTTATTATTTGTGACCATTTAAAAAAATGTATTTAATTGAGAACTGCAACTTTAATAAATTGGAAGGATGTATGTCAATTTAACGATTGTTTCCGAAAAATTTCTTTAAGGCAAGGTAAATAAAAACTTTTTAAGTTTATGTTGTTTACCTTTAATAAAGTTTTACGACTATAATTTATTTTATATTTTGTCTCAGTGCCTAAGACCATCCTAATTGTAAATACTATGAAGTAAGAAGTAAGCAAAAAATTTGTAATATTTTTCCCACAAAACCCACTAAAAGAAAAAAAATTATTATTCTGATGAGGTAACTTCTTGACATCATTATGGAAATGGAAATGTACAATAAAAATTTGTAAAAAATAAAGAGACAAATGGTTTTTCACCTTATAAGTCTGAATCGGAAAAATGGATCAACCAGTTAATTTACCATATTCGATGAGACATTTTACCTAGTTTAAACCTAGTTTTACCTTTACTTTAAATAGTTTACCTATATAAAGTTATTATCAATCGTGTTACTCTCTAACCAAGATCGTTTGTTGCATACAAATCAGAAATCTTTTATTTTAATGACATTTTTTTATTGTCTTGTTTGTATAATTTAGTATTTTCAAAAATATTAGATGTTATGATAATTTGAATCACTACAGGTATTAAATAAAAATAAGGCTATTGGTAAATTAGTTTATAGTTGGTAATAAAGAATGTCTCGAAAAAAGTCTCGAAATAAGTATCAATCATAAATTGTGATTTTAATTAGGCACTTAACAAGTCACATGCTCTGGCTAATCAATCCTATAAGTACATCAAAATATTAATATACAATTAAACAATAATTTGAAAATACAGATAAAGCCGAGTTACCTATTTAGATAAAATACTATTATTCTGTTATTTATTAAAACACATTATTTTTAGTAAACATGGACATGCAAAAGTCTACCATGACGGTAGGACACAGCGAGAGCAAGAATACTTTGGAATGTGCTGTGATATACACTTAGAAAGGGTCATATGGAGAATTAAGTGTGATAACATTTTACGATGTATCTCACTAGTTTAGTTCACAGATTTCTGTGTTCTGTGTTCAATTATGTGCTGCCATTTCAAACTTTTAGTATCCTTTGATAAAAGAAGTTGAATATTATTGTTGACCTTTTTAAATTGTCGATTTTACCTAATACATTTTTTTTTCTACTCTTCATACAGTATTCTGTGAGGAGTATTATAGGTTTACTTCGTCTGTCTGTCCGATGTCATGTTTTTTCTCTGCACGATAAGTGAAAAACGGGAAATGATATCAACTTGAAAATTTTAAGCAAAAATCAAGCTCTATAAGGGGACAAAGCCTACTGATTTTTAACAAATCTGATTAAAAATAGGGGGTTAAGATGGGTTGAAATTTAAAAAAAAAATCCTAAATTAAAAACGAAAAAGCGATATCAACATGAAATTTTAAGTAAAAATGAAGCTTTATAAGAAGATAAAGCCTATTGATTCTGAAAAAATATATGAATATATTGGGAAGTTAAGGGGGGTTAAAATATAAAAAAATCCTAACTGAAAAACGAAAAATGATATAAACTTGAAAGTTTTAGCAAACATCAATCTCTAAAAGGAGAAGAAGCCCTTTAATTATAAAAAAATCTGATTAAATATGGGGGATTTAAGGAGGGTTGAAATTAAAAAAAAAATCAAAAATGAAAAGCGATATCAACATGAAATTTTTAGTAAAAATCAAGCTCTATAAGGAGTTGAGGCCTATTGATTGTGAAAACAATCTGGTTGAAAATGGGGGTTAAGGGGCTCTGTTAAACTGCGAAGAGTATCATTTAAAATGTCAGATATTATATATCTTTATTCTAGTTTGTGTCTGTGTAATATTATGTATTGTGATGGGACTGATCTTATAAAATAAACATTTAAAACATTTTAGTTCATATTTTATTTGCCAATAAAAGGTATTTAAAAAATATATTTTTTATTTGACATCTGTGACAAATTGTGACAAATTGTGAGAAATTGTGAACATGATTAAACCAAAGTATATTAACCGTTGAGTAGCGACATAAAGCGTCGGTGCCTTTGATCTTGGGTGGTGCAAATTTTCTTTCTCTCTTTTTTGACGTTATTGACGGAACGACACACTAAAACACTGCTCGAATTATGAACTGGTCTTGAATGTGATGTTTACACTGCTCGAAGTAATTTGAAGTATAACTCTTTTGTAGTTTACATTTATAATAAAGGTTTGGCCATTAGGCAGTTTTACATTTATGAGTATTTAACTTATGTAATAAATATAAAAATATATATCACTATTGATAAATTTCAATTTTTTTACCTACGTCCGGATGAGCTACAGACTTGAAAGTTGGTAGGTTTACAGGGTTTTGATTTTTGATAACAATAGAAATTATTACTTATGGACCTTCTTATTTATTAATCGAGTTGTCTCAAACTTTAAATTTCACGTTGTTTAAACATGTCGCGGAATACATTTTTTGACTAATAAATCCACAACAACGAATTCCTATATCAGCTGCCGGACTAAAGTGAAAGGGGTTGTTTACATCTTTAGAAGACGTCTCGCTTCTCTATTTCGCGTCGGCGCACTAGAATTCGGTTCCCCAGCTGTCGCTACTCAACGGTTAATATACTTTGATTAAACTTACAATAAAAACTAAAAAATGGTAGGTAAAGTTTTGCACAAAAATCAATGTCAAGCTTTCTACATAACCTAATATATATTTAAAAATAATCTCAAATTATGAAGAAAAGTCAGTTTACTAACTAATAATGTTTATAGATGGTTTTTAACGTATTAAAAACAAAACAAATAATTTACTAACTAAATATTCATTTATTAATAGTTGTAGTGCTTGAAAACAGTATGATATTGATAATAATAACTACACTTAATACAAACTCAAATAATAAAAAAATTTGGGTTTAGTCATTCGAAATGGACGCCAGTTCTCTGAGCCTAATACTTTAAAAACTAGTTTGAACGCTTTTGTACGTAGTAAACTAGAATATGCGTTCATTGTTTGAAGTCCTGGATATGAAGTACATAGTCGGGCATTAGAAAAAATTCAGTGAACATTTGTCAAATACTTGTGGTGCAAGCTAGATGGCATCTACCCTACTCGCAATATTCCGCAAACCATCTTGCTGAATAGATTTGATATCCTTGAATTACGTACTCGCAGTAAATGTTATTCCATCTACATTCTTTACAAATTATTAAATTATAAAATTGACTGTCCCGAACTACTTCGTCAACTAATGTTTAATGTTCCTAGTATCATAACTCGCTCCCCTTTGTATTTCTATTTTCAGACTCCTAGGACAAATATTTTAAAATTTTCTCCAATGTATTTTATGTATCAAAATTTTTGTGAACTTCAAAATGATGTTTATTTATTCTCTATTTCAATTAAAGAAATAAAACGCTTAGTTGTGGATTGAGTTAATTATCATAAGACAATGTAATTTTTTTTTCCTAACGGAGTTTTTTTGCGTTTTCTTATGATGGTTAAAACGTTTATTAAACTATTTTTTTATATATATATATATTTATGCTATTAATAATATGTAATATTTTGTTATTATTTTTATAATGTAAATTATACTGTAATTGTAATTATTTTTGTGCCCATCCTGTAATTGGTTTTATACTGTTGGATGGTGTAACCCAAATAAATAAATAAATAAATAAATTCCACCCTCTCTACTTCATTATTTAGGCCCTGATACGTGGGACGTCTCCAAAGCCCAACAACTATTAGATAGGGCCCCAAGTTTGTTTTTCACCTTTATCAAAACATTAATATTTTAATTTATTTCATAATACTTCACAATATCATTAACATTAACAATATTGAAGGGGTGAAATGGAGAGGGTAGTGGGATGAAAAGTAATACGCCCCTTTATTAGTCTCTCATACCCCAAAAATTCAAGATTCCAACTTAAATTTTATCAGAAATAAAGTAGGTATGATCTAGTAGTAAAGCCATCCGAAATTTTTGCGACACCCGTTATATACCTAAAAGCTAAGGTATCACATCTATTCTAGTCTTAGTACATCATTGCTGTGTTTATATGGGTCATTAAGTTTCATTGACATATTACAAGTTTATTTTTGTCAATCGTATATGAACCGATTCGTAAGAACACAATATTATTTATTTTTACGCTCATCGGTGCTTTAGGTTTTAATTTTATTGCTGTAACGTAAATGAGATGACATTCATCTCATAACCATTAACCATCGCTATAAGTTATTTTAACGAATGAAATAATAATAAATTGACTATTTGCATATGGTTATAGAAGTGTGGGTAGGTATAAACGACACTGCAAAACAAACATGTATACAGGGAGAGTCAAAAAGTATATTCAGTGAGTGTCGTCGTTATTTTACAATTTACTGTGTCTCAAATAACTACAACATCACATCAATATACAAAATATACTTCGGACATTACATACAGGGATAGTGAAAAGTAATATAATGTTAAAATATACAAAAAATATAGATAAATAATATTGACTGCCATTAATATTAACTACTCTGTCAAAGCTGGTTAACATAAAAATTGTCGAAGATTACGTTATTCGTCGTGTTACAGAGGAAATCTTCTTATTCCATAGAACATAATGAACAGGGTATAACAAAAAGGTAGGTCATAAATTGCATAAAAAAATTTATATCCTATTGAAGTTATAACGGATGCCATTTTGAACAGTTGTTAAATAAATATTTTTTTATTTAGATAATTTAATTTTTAAAAATAGAAGGAAATAAAAATGCTCATAAAAGACCACCAGTTTGGATTTCGAGATAAAACATTAAACAATAGACTTGGTAAACAGAATCACAGATTTAACAGAAATGTATTATAAAACAAAGAAGTATGCTAAATATTGTTTCTATACATTTGATAATGTTTGGAACAATAGGCTAAATTGCTACAGACTTATAACAGATCGATTCTTCGGAATGAAAGAAGAAACTGAATAATCTGAACACTCTGAACTAAAACAAATGAAAGCAGGAGTACCGCAAAGAACGGTGTTGGTCCAGTTTTATATTTACTACAGGCATACAAAATTCCAGATATGAATAAGTAAAAAACGCTACATTTGCAGATGACACCTCTAGTAATTGGAACGAATATCGAAGAAGCTAACCAAAAATTACAGAAATGGCACTAATAAATTCAATAAATGGGACTAAAATGGGTAAACAAACTTTACTAATAAAACCAATATTAAAAGTATACCTATTATAGTAAAAAGATGAGAAGAGCATGTGAAAAATAAAAGTAGGCGCACAGTGTAGAAAAACGTATTGACTCATAGGTAAAAAATTACAACTGACAATACCCAAGAAACTGCCCATACTTAAGCAGATTCAAAAACTCATTTGGATATATGGCTTACAGCTCTAGGGCTGTATCAGATCAACCAACATGCACTCATTCAAAAATTGCAAAACAAATCGGCACAGGGACGACCGTATGTTATGGAGTGTCAATACACTGCGACCTAAAATATCTATTGTGCTCCCTTCTGTCGCCAATGCAGCAAAGAAATGTTTCAATGCCTATAACGACCCTTCCAATCCTATCTTCTTAAGGAAGTGTTGGATTTGGAGTGGATTCAAGTTAGGTAATATGCTGATATGCTCCTAGGTATAGTGCACTTGGATTCTGGAGTGCTACTCATTCACTCAGAACGTGAATGGAAGTTTTGTCCTCCTCACAAAATCTGCACTCACTATCTTCTACTATTCTCAGTTTACTAAGTTGTCCTTTGAGTCGGCAATGCCCAGTAAGAGTCATTGTTACAATACGTAGCCTCCAGAGTATTTTTGAGCTGACTACGTAAAACCTAACCCCTTTGGGGACTGCTTGTCTATCGGACATGATGATAATCTCTTGTCTACGATAGTTTCTCTCGATGTTAAACTAGATACACTTCTCAATGACGTGAATTTCCGCCTGGAAGATGCTTGGGTATTTTCCCTAACTTTCAGAGTGCCTGGTTCTAGGCACATGCACTTCTATTCCAGTTCTTTCTATGGTTTTGGAACCATCCGTATACCACTCAATAGCATGTCTTTCGGTTGCAAGTACGATGGATTCTTAGCTCCATTCTTTCTTGAAGCACAGCTCTGTGGTTTTAATTTTTTCACAAAACTGTACTTCTTTCTCATTTCATTTTGGGGTACCTATATCAGAAGTATTTTCGATCCTGAAGGTAATATACTTTCGTCTGATTACTCCGTTCCTGATCATTCTATATCGTGTCCTTTTTGCCATATTCTCTATCATTAAATGTAGAGAGGTGAAGTTTAAGATCACCTCCATTGCGGTCGTAGGATATGTTCTCATTGCACCGGTTATGTAATCACAAGCTAGTCTTTGTAGTCATAAGATATTAGATCTCGCAGTAGCTAAACTGATTCTGTTACTCCAGGCCGTAGCCCCGTAAGTGTTGATTGATAATTGGTCTCACTATTGCAGTACATATTCATTGTAGTGAGTTTGGGTTACGTCCCCATCTTTTACCCGCAATGTTTCTGCATACTATTAGGGCTTTTGTGGCCTTATTTACTACTTCCTTCTCATGTAAATTCCAGTGAAGTTTGTTGTCCAGGGTTAGACCTAGATATTTGGCTTCATTTTTACATTCTATATCTATCCGTACTAGATCAACATGACATAAAAACAAACTGAAAAGAACAAAATCTTCGGACAGAGGAATAGTAACAGTGTTAAGAGAAAATTTACAGCCATAACCTCAGAAACATCAATGATTAATTGCTGGTTGGTCGCTCTCGAGTAGGTTTAATACTGCAAACCATGTAAGTACTTATTTTTAGTTAAAAATCATTACGTTAGTATGTAAATGAAGGTGCAAGAATAGATATATATATAATGCCAAAGCAAACACATAGCTACAATACATTACTGTGCAAAAGACATAAGATAAAGGTAAAAACCATTGTCGTATTTCAGATGGTCGAGCGATTTTAAAAGGGCTCAGTTCCGTGCAGGTACATTCATGTATGGGACTGTTTGGATGCCTAAACAAAACTGGGTAGTCAAAACGAACTAAACTTAGCCTGGTAACCAGGTCAGAGAGGTCATAAGTAAGGGCAACGACGAGCAATGAATAGTCTAATTTACCAAGAAGGATTCTCAAAGGTTTTTTTTGGTCCAGAATCTTTCTGTGGTGTCACAAAGCAATCAAAACATGCACAAAGCAGTAAATGTTAAATAAATCTCAGGAATGTTGCAACAATTCAACAGGACAGAGAGAGTTCTTAAAAAGACCATCGTGAAAACTCACCGATCCTAAGCCAGAATAGGAAAAATACTAGAGAACTAGTAGGACTAATAACATCATTGTAGGCTTAACAAATACATTATGTTTAATATTGGTCTGGCAAAAGATCTTTGTACAGGAGGAATTGTAGTAGACGTATTATTGTGCTACTGCGAAGGTCTAACAAGTCTGAGATTTTAGACAAAGTACTTTAGCCAATGATCAAAGGATATCCACAATAGATCTGAAAAGGTCGAATTAGTGTAGGTTACATAGCCCACAGTCCTATCTAGATCTAATTTATGTAGGAGTCAATTTTTTTGTGATTACATATTTTTGAAAGATTCTAAAAACATCATTTTTTGGAAATAGTACTAAGAACCAAACAAGTTTCAAAATGAATGCATTAAGCCAATATTGATAGGAAAATAGCATTTTTCTGAAGTATACAAAATGTTTTATGTAAGTGCTCTATTTTAGTAAATTTTTCTTGCAAAATTGCCCTTATTTTAAGAAGGCCAATTATTTTATTATGTCCGAGTAATTGAAAAAATTGATTTTCAATTTGTAACTTCAAAAGACTATAACTTCTTTGTATGCACTTTTATAGATAGATAAATTAGGTCTGGTTAATCAGTGTTGCCAGTCTGGTACAATTGTACTAGATCTAGTACATTTTCTAAGAATCTGGTACACTCGAAGCAAAATCTAGTACCTTTTTCTTTTTCAGCGTGTTACCATTTGACGCGTGTAAAATAGATTATTGGGATCTTGCTCCTTGTTTTATTTTCGTTCGCTGAAAACCATTTTTTTTTCCTTAATGAATCAAACAACATCAGAAGCGGCGCAAGGCGTGGGCGACGTGGGCCACCGCCTACGGTCTCGCGGCCTGAAGGGCCTCGCGCCTCATAGGTTTAATGCAGCTTTCTTTAACTTATGTAAAATATTTATTTTTTCTTCTGACCTACCTATATGTAAGCAAAAATCATATAACCTTCAAACATTCTGTATTTTAACTTTAATATAAAAACAACGAATAACTATTTTATTTATAAAACAATATAATTATATTAAAAACTAAAAATCGAATTATTATATTTAACATAACGCTCTAATATTCGATTCCAGAGGTGAAAAGTGGATCATTTGAAAAGTGCGTCTTTTGCGTTTTTGTTTGCGCTCTTTCTCTTTCTTTCCTTTTCCCTTTTTTCTTTTTTCTTTTCTATTTCTTTCCTAAGACGTTCCTCTTTTTATGATTTTTGACTTATTTTTGTATTTGTTTTTAAAAGCAGTCCCTCTAAAATTATTTAAAGTGGACTGTTCTCGAGTGGGTGAGAGCAGTATTTACAAACCTTACGAATTTTATGAAGATTTACAAATAATGATCTCAAATTTACCTGATTTCATTAAAGGTGTAAAACAGCTGCTCCAGTACATAATAGAAAATAAGTTGAAAGAAATTTGTCCAAATATTTATATTGTCATTCAAATTTTGTTAACAGTACCAGTAAGTACAACTTCTGCTGAAAGGACCTTTCCCAATTTCAAACTAATAAAAAATTAAGAAGTCAATGGACCAGCAAAGATTTGATACACATTTTAGTAGACAGTACCTACTTGTGTTAACCAATTATAGAAAAGCTGAATAAAAATATTTTAGAGTTGTAACATATAGCAATTTTTTATATTTTATGAACTATTCTGAATAAAAATAACAATAAAAAATTATAATTAAGAAGTACAATGGGTCAGCAAATACTTTTAGCATTGTCAATTTTATCTATTGAAGCAGATATAGCATCTAATCAGGATTATGGTACAGGAGTTCAGTAAAGCTAAAAGCAGGAAATTTATTTTTCTGTAATTCTTTACTGCTAGTAATAATTACTTAATAATATTAGTTCAAATCTAAGAGATGTTAGCATTTTTATGAATACAAGTTTCAATTTTATTTCTCTATATAAAATCCGTCTTCTTGTGCCACCAGAGGGCCTCGCAAAAATATATCTTGCCCACATAAAATTTAGGTCTTGCCCCGCCACTGAACCACATTACAATTAATTCGAAAAGCTGGTACAATTTACAGAATCTAGTACATTTTTATGTAATCTGGTACATTTTTTATACAAATTTGGTACATAACCAAAATATATTTTGACAACACTGTGACCACTCTATTTTTGACTCCATAATATGTAATTTATGTTTTACCTACCTTATTGTTACAACTTGTATACAAGTATACACAACCAATTTATTATTGCACCTAAACGTTTCAAATAATTTATTCTTAGAATGAAGGTACGTACAGTCGGTCAGATAATGTCAACAACAATATTCTCGCTGCCTTCATAATAATAATAATAAACCAGTAACTTGCTGAGAAACGTAATTATTTCAACAATTTCACGTCATTGCAAGGTCACAAATAGAAAATAAAATGTGCATAATACTCAATGTTTTCTTTAACAGGCCTACTAGCGCTAGTGCTTACCAGATCGTGAGATTGTGGCATGAAGCATGAATAAATGGTTTGTTTATAAATATTTACGAAGATTAATTGTTAGTGGGAAATTATTCATAATACGAAACTTTGTTATTCACTAGGTCTAGTACCGCGGTAATCGAATGAGATATTTCCATGAATAAAAAGCAGGTGGAATCCATATATTTTAAAAAACAGCAACGCCTATCATAACAAAAATGCCAATGATTTTTTATTTCATCATTTTATATCGGATTATTTATTTATAAACGAGATTTAATCATAGACGCTACGCTTTTCTCAGAAATGTTGCCAAACCCTCTTATAAGAATGAACTGGGGGAGTACACAATCACACGGAAGGAAACAGTAAGGGAACTCTTCAGAGTTTAGTTCCCTGGTGCACAAATCATAGCACAGACCCCGGCTAACCGGAATCTAAACGGACTGGAAGCTCATAATAGAGCCAATAGGGAAGATTGGAGGATAGCCAAACAAGTGGTGAACTATGATAAACTGAAATGGGCAATTAGCTCATTCGAACCATATAAATCACCAGGCATGGACGTGATTTATCCAATAATGTTACAAAGAGGTCCTGATATTTTATACAGCAGAATCTGTAACATACTCAGAAGTAGCCTGGCCTTTGGACACATACCAAAAGCTTGGAGAAATATTAGTAACTTTTATACCCAAACCTGGGAAAATAGGCCTGGAAACTTCAAAGTCCCTAAGACCAATAAGTCTTATGTCCTTTGTACTTAAGACTTTAGAAAAACTGCTAGATAGGCATATTAGAGACGGGATATTGGTTCAGAGGCCAATATACCAAGACCAATACGCCTATAGTGCAGGGAAATCAACTGAAACAGCTCTCCATCAATTAATAAAAGGGGTAAAGAACACACTGGAAAACAAGGAGGAGCATTCTTGGATATCGAGGGTGCATTTGACAATACCTCCGTTGAATCGATCATTAGATCTCTCAAACACAGAGGAATCGTGGACACAAAATTCCCACAGCTGCAATAGAAGCACTAATAGGACTCCCACCTCTTCACTATGTGATACAAGGGGAGGCAAGATTAGGTGCTTACAGATTAGGGAATACACTGGGACATCTTGACATTAGGCCAGGTCATATGAGTAGCTCAAGGTTAGTGACAAGAGACGTGCTAGACATGAGATCAGACCACATAACCAAGAGGTACTCTTTTAATACTTCATTTGAGGTTTTAATACAGGAAAAACCGGAGATCACCATAAGGGAGCCCAATGCCTAACGACAGGAACAAACCTGATATACAGACGGATCTAAGACTGCGGAAGGCACTGGGGCGGGAGTATTCTCCAAAAACCCTGATACTAACCGTAGCTATGCTATAGGAATACATTCCTTGGTATTTCAGGCCGAGGTATACGCAATTTTACAATGTGCAAAAACGAACAATGAAAGAGCTGTCGAAAATCAGCATATTCAAATAATGTCAGACAAACAAGCGGCACTTAAGGCCATATCGAGTCAGAAAGTTTCATCGAGGCTGGTATGGGAATGCATTAAAAAACTAAGAACACTGGCAGACCGAAATAGAGTAAAATTATTTTGGGTGCCAGGTCACCAAGGGATGGAAGGCAACGAAAAGGCTGGCGAACTTGCAAAAAGAGGGTCAGAAGAAACACCGGAACCAGACACAAACCCAGGAATGTATCTCACTAGTTTAGTTCACAGATTCTGTGTTCTGTGTTCAATATGTGCTGCCATTTCAAACTTTTAGTATCCTTTGATAAAAGAAGTTGAATATTATTGTTGACCTTTTTAAATTGTCGATTTTACCTAATACATTTTTTTTTCTACTCTTCATACAGTATTCTGTGAGGAGTATTATAGGTTTACTTCGTCTGTCTGTCCGATGTCATGTTTTTTCTCTGCACGATAAGTGAAAAACGGGAAATGATATCAACTTGAAAATTTTAAGCAAAAATCAAGCTCTATAAGGGGACAAAGCCTACTGATTTTTAACAAATCTGATTAAAAATAGGGGGTTAAGATGGGTTGAAATTTAAAAAAAAAATCCTAAATTAAAAACGAAAAAAGCGATATCAACATGAAATTTTAAGTAAAAATGAAGCTTTATAAGAAGATAAAGCCTATTGATTCTGAAAAAATATATGAATATATTGGGAAGTTAAGGGGGGTTAAAATATAAAAAAATCCTAACTGAAAAACGAAAAATGATATAAACTTGAAAGTTTTAGCAAACATCAATCTCTAAAAGGAGAAGAAGCCCTTTAATTATAAAAAAATCTGATTAAATATGGGGGATTTAAGGAGGGTTGAAATTAAAAAAAAAATCAAAAATGAAAAGCGATATCAACATGAAATTTTTAGTAAAAATCAAGCTCTATAAGGAGTTGAGGCCTATTGATTGTGAAAACAATCTGGTTGAAAATGGGGGTTAAGGGGCTCTGTTAAACTGCGAAGAGTATCATTTAAAATGTCAGATATTATATATCTTTATTCTAGTTTGTGTCTGTGTAATATTATGTATTGTGATGGGACTGATCTTATAAAATAAACATTTAAAACATTTTAGTTCATATTTTATTTGCCAATAAAAGGTATTTAAAAAATATATTTTTTATTTGACATCTGTGACAAATTGTGACAATTGTGAGAAATTGTGAACATGATTAAACCAAAGTATATTAACCGTTGAGTAGCGACATAAAGCGTCGGTGCCTTTGATCTTGGGTGGTGCAAATTTTCTTTCTCTCTTTTTTGACGTTATTGACGGAACGACACACTAAACACTGCTCGAATTATGAACTGGTCTTGAATGTGATGTTTACACTGCTCGAAGTAATTTGAAGTATAACTCTTTTGTAGTTTACATTTATAATAAAGGTTTGGCCATTAGGCAGTTTTACATTTATGAGTATTTAACTTATGTAATAAATATAAAAATATATATCACTATTGATAAATTTCAATTTTTTTACCTACGTCCGGATGAGCTACAGACTTGAAAGTTGGTAGGTTTACAGGGTTTTGATTTTTGATAACAATAGAAATTATTACTTATGGACCTTCTTATTTATTAATCGAGTTGTCTCAAACTTTAAATTTCACGTTGTTTAAACATGTCGCGGAATACATTTTTTGACTAATAAATCCACAACAACGAATTCCTATATCAGCTGCCGGACTAAAGTGAAAGGGGTTGTTTACATCTTTAGAAGACGTCTCGCTTCTCTATTTCGCGTCGGCGCACTAGAATTCGGTTCCCCAGCTGTCGCTACTCAACGGTTAATATACTTTGATTAAACTTACAATAAAAACTAAAAAATGGTAGGTAAAGTTTTGCACAAAAATCAATGTCAAGCTTTCTACATAACCTAATATATATTTAAAAATAATCTCAAATATGAAGAAAAGTCAGTTTACTAACTAATAATGTTTATAGATGGTTTTTAACGTATTAAAAACAAAACAAATAATTTACTAACTAAATATTCATTTATTAATAGTTGTAGTGCTTGAAAACAGTATGATATTGATAATAATAACTACACTTAATACAAACTCAAATAATAAAAAAATTTGGGTTTAGTCATTCGAAATGGACGCCAGTTCTCTGAGCCTAATACTTTAAAAACTAGTTTGAACGCTTTTGTACGTAGTAAACTAGAATATGCGTTCATTGTTTGAAGTCCTGGATATGAAGTACATAGTCGGGCATTAGAAAAAATTCAGTGAACATTTGTCAAATACTTGTGGTGCAAGCTAGATGGCATCTACCCTACTCGCAATATTCCGCAAACCATCTTGCTGAATAGATTTGATATCCTTGAATTACGTACTCGCAGTAAATGTTATTCCATCTACATTCTTTACAAATTATTAAATTATAAAATTGACTGTCCCGAACTACTTCGTCAACTAATGTTTAATGTTCCTAGTATCATAACTCGCTCCCCTTTGTATTTCTATTTTCAGACTCCTAGGACAAATATTTTAAAATTTTCTCCAATGTATTTTATGTATCAAAATTTTTGTGAACTTCAAAATGATGTTTATTTATTCTCTATTTCAATTAAAGAAATAAAACGCTTAGTTGTGGATTGAGTTAATTATCATAAGACAATGTAATTTTTTTTTTCCTAACGGAGTTTTTTTGCGTTTTCTTATGATGGTTAAAACGTTTATTAAACTATTTTTTTATATATATATATATTTATGCTATTAATAATATGTAATATTTTGTTATTATTTTTATAATGTAAATTATACTGTAATTGTAATTATTTTTGTGCCCATCCTGTAATTGGTTTTATACTGTTGGATGGTGGTAACCCAAATAAATAAATAAATAAATAAATTCCACCCTCTCTACTTCATTATTTAGGCCCTGATACGTGGGACGTCTCCAAAGCCCAACAACTATTAGATAGGGCCCCAAGTTTGTTTTTCACCTTTATCAAAACATTAATATTTTAATTTATTTCATAATACTTCACAATATCATTAACATTAACAATATTGAAGGGGTGAAATGGAGAGGGTAGTGGGATGAAAAGTAATACGCCCCTTTATTAGTCTCTCATACCCCAAAAATTCAAGATTCCAACTTAAATTTTATCAGAAATAAAGTAGGTATGATCTAGTAGTAAAGCCATCCGAAATTTTTGCGACACCCGTTATATACCTAAAAGCTAAGGTATCACATCTATTCTAGTCTTAGTACATCATTGCTGTGTTTATATGGGTCATTAAGTTTCATTGACATATTACAAGTTTATTTTTGTCAATCGTATATGAACCGATTCGTAAGAACACAATATTATTTATTTTTACGCTCATCGGTGCTTTAGGTTTTAATTTTATTGCTGTAACGTAAATGAGATGACATTCATCTCATAACCATTAACCATCGCTATAAGTTATTTTAACGAATGAAATAATAATAAATTGACTATTTGCATATGGTTATAGAAGTGTGGGTAGGTATAAACGACACTGCAAAACAAACATGTATACAGGGAGAGTCAAAAAAGTATATTCAGTGAGTGTCGTCGTTATTTTACAATTTACTGTGTCTCAAATAACTACAACATCACATCAATATACAAAATATACTTCGGACATTACATACAGGGATAGTGAAAAGTAATATAATGTTAAAATATACAAAAAATATAGATAAATAATATTGACTGCCATTAATATTAACTACTCTGTCAAAGCTGGTTAACATAAAAATTGTCGAAGATTACGTTATTCGTCGTGTTACAGAGGAAATCTTCTTATTCCATAGAACATAATGAACAGGGTATAACAAAAAGGTAGGTCATAAATTGCATAAAAAAATTTATATCCTATTGAAGTTATAACGGATGCCATTTGAACAGTTGTTAAATAAATATTTTTTTATTTAGATAATTTAATTTTTAAAAATAGAAGGAAATAAAAATGCTCATAAAAGACCACCAGTTTGGATTTCGAGATAAAACATTAAACAATAGACTTGGTAAACAGAATCACAGATTTAACAGAAATGTATTATAAAACAAAGAAGTATGCTAAATATTGTTTTCTATACATTTGATAATGTTTGGAACAATAGGCTAAATTGCTACAGACTTATAACAGATCGATTCTTCGGAATGAAAGAAGAAACTGAATAATCTGAACACTCTGAACTAAAACAAATGAAAGCAGGAGTACCGCAAAGAACGGTGTTGGTCCAGTTTTATATTTACTACAGGCATACAAAATTCCAGATATGAATAAGTAAAAAACGCTACATTTGCAGATGACACCTCTAGTAATTGGAACGAATATCGAAGAAGCTAACCAAAAATTACAGAAATGGCAACTAATAAATTCAATAAATGGGACTAAAATGGGTAAACAAACTTTACTAATAAAACCAATATTAAAAGTATACCTATTATAGTAAAAAGATGAGAAGAGCATGTGAAAAATAAAAGTAGGCGCACAGTGTAGAAAAACGTATTGACTCATAGGTAAAAAATTACAACTGACAATACCCAAGAAACTGCCCATTACTTAAGCAGATTCAAAAACTCATTTGGATATATGGCTTACAGCTCTAGTGCTGTATCAGATCAACCAACATGCACTCATTCAAAAATTGCAAAACAAATCGGCACAGGGACGACCGTATGTTATGGAGTGTCAATACACTGCGACCTAAAATATCTATTGTGCTCCCTTCTGTCGCCAATGCAGCAAAGAAATGTTTCAATGCCTATAACGACCCTTTCAATCCTATCTTCTTAAGGAAGTGTTGGGATTTGGAGTGGATTCAAGTTAGGTAATATGCTGATATGCTCCTAGGTATAGTGCACTTGGATTCTGGAGTGCTACTCATTCACTCAGAACGTGAATGGAAGTTTTGTCCTCCTCACAAAATGCTGCACTCACTATCTTCTACTATTCTCAGTTTACTAAGTTGTCCTTTGAGTCGGCAATGCCCAGTAAGAGTCATTGTTACAATACGTAGCCTCCAGAGTATTTTTGAGCTGACTACGTAAAACCTAACCCCTTTGGGGACTGCTTGTCTATCGGACATGATGATAATCTCTTGTCTACGATAGTTTCTCTCGATGTTAAACTAGATACACTTCTCAATGACGTGAATTTCCGCCTGGAAGATGCTTGGGTATTTTCCCTAACTTTCAGAGTGCCTGGTTCTAGGCACATGCACTTCTATTCCAGTTCTTTCTATGGTTTTGGAACCATCCGTATACCACTCAATAGCATGTCTTTCGGTTGCAAGTACGATGGATTCTTAGCTCCATTCTTTCTTGAAGCACAGCTCTGTGGTTTTAATTTTTTCACAAAACTGTACTTCTTTCTCATTTCATTTTGGGGTACCTATATCAGAAGTATTTTCGATCCTGAAGGTAATATACTTTCGTCTGATTACTCCGTTCCTGATCATTCTATATCGTGTCCTTTTTGCCATATTCTCTATCATTAAATGTAGAGAGGTGAAGTTTAAGATCACCTCCATTGCGGTCGTAGGATATGTTCTCATTGCACCGGTTATGTAATCACAAGCTAGTCTTTGTAGTCATAAGATATTAGATCTCGCAGTAGCTAAACTGATTCTGTTACTCCAGGCCGTAGCCCCGTAAGTGTTGATTGATAATTGGTCTCACTATTGCAGTACATATTCATTGTAGTGAGTTTGGGTTACGTCCCCATCTTTTACCCGCAATGTTTCTGCATACTATTAGGGCTTTTGTGGCCTTATTTACTACTTCCTTCTCATGTAAATTCCAGTGAAGTTTGTTGTCCAGGGTTAGACCTAGATATTTGGCTTCATTTTTACATTCTATATCTATCCGTACTAGATCAACATGACATAAAAACAAACTGAAAAGAACAAAATCTTCGGACAGAGGAATAGTAACAGTGTTAAGAGAAAATTTACAGCCATAACCTCAGAAACATCAATGATTAATTGCTGGTTGGTCGCTCTCGAGTAGGTTTAATACTGCAAACCATGTAAGTACTTATTTTTAGTTAAAAATCATTACGTTAGTATGTAAATGAAGGTGCAAGAATAGATATATATATAATGCCAAAGCAAACACATAGCTACAATACATTACTGTGCAAAAGACATAAGATAAAGGTAAAAACCATTGTCGTATTTCAGATGGTCGAGCGATTTTAAAAGGGCTCAGTTCCGTGCAGGTACATTCATGTATGGGACTGTTTGGATGGCCTAAACAAAACTGGGTAGTCAAAACGAACTAAACTTAGCCTGGTAACCAGGTCAGAGAGGTCATAAGTAAGGGCAACGACGAGCAATGAATAGTCTAATTTACCAAGAAGGATTCTCAAAGGTTTTTTTTGGTCCAGAATCTTTCTGTGGTGTCACAAAGCAATCAAAACATGCACAAAGCAGTAAATGTTAAATAAATCTCAGGAATGTTGCAACAATTCAACAGGACAGAGAGAGTTCTTAAAAAGACCATCGTGAAAACTCACCGATCCTAAGCCAGAATAGGAAAAATACTAGAGAACTAGTAGGACTAATAACATCATTGTAGGCTTAACAAATACATTATGTTTAATATTGGTCTGGCAAAAGATCTTTGTACAGGAGGAATTGTAGTAGACGTATTATTGTGCTACTGCGAAGGTCTAACAAGTCTGAGATTTTAGACAAAGTACTTTAGCCAATGATCAAAGGATATCCACAATAGATCTGAAAAGGTCGAATTAGTGTAGGTTACATAGCCAACAGTCCTATCTAGATCTAATTTATGTAGGAGTCAATTTTTTTGTGATTACATATTTTTGAAAGATTCTAAAAACATCATTTTTTGGAAATAGTACTAAGAACCAAACAAGTTTCAAAATGAATGCATTAAGCCAATATTGATAGGAAAAATAGCATTTTTCTGAAGTATACAAAATGTTTTATGTAAGTGCTCTATTTTAGTAAATTTTTCTTGCAAAATTGCCCTTATTTTAAGAAGGCCAATTATTTTATTATGTCCGAGTAATTGAAAAAATTGATTTTCAATTTGTAACTTCAAAAGACTATAACTTCTTTGTATGCACTTTTATAGATAGATAAATTAGGTCTGGTTAATCAGTGTTGCCAGTCTGGTACAATTGTACTAGATCTAGTACATTTTCTAAGAATCTGGTACACTCGAAGCAAAATCTAGTACCTTTTTCTTTTTCAGCGTGTTACCATTTGACGCGTGGTAAAATAGATTATTGGGATCTTGCTCCTTGTTTTATTTTCGTTCGCTGAAAACCATTTTTTTTTCCTTAATGAATCAAACAACATCAGAAGCGGCGCAAGGCGTGGGCGACGTGGGCCACCGCCTACGGTCTCGCGGCCTGAAGGGCCTCGCGCCTCATAGGTTTAATGCAGCTTTCTTTAACTTATGTAAAATATTTATTTTTTCTTCTGACCTACCTATATGTAAGCAAAAATCATATAACCTTCAAACATTCTGTATTTTAACTTTAATATAAAAACAACGAATAACTATTTTATTTATAAAACAATATAATTATATTAAAAACTAAAAATCGAATTATTATATTTAACATAACGCTCTAATATTCGATTCCAGAGGTGAAAAGTGGATCATTTGAAAAGTGCGTCTTTTGCGTTTTTGTTTGCGCTCTTTCTCTTTCTTTCCTTTTCCCTTTTTTCTTTTTTCTTTTCTATTTCTTTCCTAAGACGTTCCTCTTTTTATGATTTTTGACTTATTTTTGTATTTGTTTTAAAAGCAGTCCCTCTAAAATTATTTAAAGTGGACTGTTCTCGAGTGGGTGAGAGCAGTATTTACAAACCTTACGAATTTTATGAAGATTTACAAATAATGATCTCAAATTTACCTGATTTCATTAAAGGTGTAAAACAGCTGCTCCAGTACATAATAGAAAATAAGTTGAAAGAAATTTGTCCAAATATTTATATTGTCATTCAAATTTTGTTAACAGTACCAGTAAGTACAACTTCTGCTGAAAGGACCTTTCCCAATTTCAAACTAATAAAAAATTAAGAAGTCAATGGACCAGCAAAGATTTGATACACATTTTAGTAGACAGTACCTACTTGTGTTAACCAATTATAGAAAAGCTGAATAAAAATATTTTAGAGTTGTAACATATAGCAATTTTTTATATTTTATGAACTATTCTGAATAAAAATAACAATAAAAAATTATAATTAAGAAGTACAATGGGTCAGCAAATACTTTTAGCATTGTCAATTTTATCTATTGAAGCAGATATAGCATCTAATCAGGATTATGGTACAGGAGTTCAGTAAAGCTAAAAGCAGGAAATTTATTTTCTGTAATTCTTTACTGCTAGTAATAATTACTTAATAATATTAGTTCAAATCTAAGAGATGTTAGCATTTTTATGAATACAAGTTTCAATTTTATTTCTCTATATAAAATCCGTCTTCTTGTGCCACCAGAGGGCCTCGCAAAAATATATCTTGCCCACATAAAATTTAGGTCTTGCCCGCCACTGAACCACATTACAATTCATTCGAAAAGCTGGTACAATTTACAGAATCTAGTACATTTTTATGTAATCTGGTACATTTTTTATACAAATTTGGTACATAACCAAAATATATTTTGACAACACTGTGACCACTCTATTTTTGACTCCATAATATGTAATTTATGTTTTACCTACCTTATTGTTACAACTTGTATACAAGTATACACAACCAATTTATTATTGCACCTAAACGTTTCAAATAATTTATTCTTAGAATGAAGGTACGTACAGTCGGTCAGATAATGTCAACAACATATTCTCGCTGCCTTCATAATAATAATAATAAACCAGTAACTTGCTGAGAAACGTAATTATTTCAACAATTTCACGTCATTGCAAGGTCACAAATAGAAAAATAAAATGTGCATAATACTCAATGTTTTCTTTAACAGGCCTACTAGCGCTAGTGCTTACCAGATCGTGAGATTGTGGCATGAAGCATGAATAAATGGTTTGTTTATAAATATTTACGAAGATTAATTGTTAGTGGGAAATTATTCATAATACGAAACTTTGTTATTCACTAGGTCTAGTACCGCGGTAATCGAATGAGATATTTCCATGAATAAAAAGCAGGTGGAATCCATATATTTTAAAAAACAGCAACGCCTATCATAACAAAAATGCCAATGATTTTTTATTTCATCATTTTATATCGGATTATTTATTTATAAACGAGATTTAATCATAGACGCTACGCTTTTCTCAGAAATGTTGCCAAACCCTCTTATAAGAATGAACTGGGGGAGTACACAATCACACGGAAGGAAACAGTAAGGGAACTCTTCAGAGTTTAGTTCCCTGGTGCACAAATCATAGCACAGACCCCGGCTAACCGGAATCTAAACGGACTGGAAGCTCATAATAGAGCCAATAGGGAAGATTGGAGGATAGCCAAACAAGTGGTGAACTATGATAAACTGAAATGGGCAATTAGCTCATTCGAACCATATAAATCACCAGGCATTGGACGTGATTTATCAATAATGTTACAAAGAGGTCCTGATATTTTATACAGCAGAATCTGTAACATACTCAGAAGTAGCCTGGCCTTGGACACATACCAAAAGCTTGGAGAAATATTAGTAACTTTTATACCCAAACCTGGGAAAATAGGCCTGGAAACTTCAAAGTCCCTAAGACCAATAAGTCTTATGTCCTTTGTACTTAAGACTTTAGAAAAACTGCTAGATAGCATATTAGAGACGGGATATTGGTTCAGAGGCCAATATACCAAGACCAATACGCCTATAGTGCAGGGAAATCAACTGAAACAGCTCTCCATCAATTAATAAAAGGGGTAAAGAACACACTGGAAAACAAGGAGGAGCATTCTTGGATATCGAGGGTGCATTTGACAATACCTCCGTTGAATCGATCATTAGATCTCTCAAACACAGAGGAATCGTGGACACAAAATTCCCACAGCTGCAATAGAAGCACTAATAGGACTCCCACCTCTTCACTATGTGATACAAGGGGAGGCAAGATTAGGTGCTTACAGATTAGGGAATACACTGGGACATCTTGACATTAGGCCAGGTCATATGAGTAGCTCAAGGTTAGTGACAAGAGACGTGCTAGACATGAGATCAGACCACATAACCAAGAGGTACTCTTTTAATACTTCATTTGAGGTTTTAATACAGGAAAAAACCGGAGATCACCATAAGGGAGCCCAATGCTAACGACAGGAACAAACCTGATATACAGACGGATCTAAGACTGCGGAAGGCACTGGGCGGGGAGTATTCTCCAAAAACCCTGATACTAACCGTAGCTATGCTATAGGAATACATTCCTTGGTATTTCAGGCCGAGGTATACGCAATTTTACAATGTGCAAAAACGAACAATGAAAGAGCTGTCGAAAATCAGCATATTCAAATAATGTCAGACAAACAAGCGGCACTTAAGGCCATATCGAGTCAGAAAGTTTCATCGAGGCTGGTATGGGAATGCATTAAAAAACTAAGAACACTGGCAGACCGAAATAGAGTAAAATTATTTTGGGTGCCAGGTCACCAAGGGATGGAAGGCAACGAAAAGGCTGGCGAACTTGCAAAAAGAGGGTCAGAAGAAACACCGGAACCAGACACAAACCCAGGAGTAACAAAAAGTACTGTCCGGGGTTTCATAAACGACTGGACTCGGAAACAACATATTAACTATTGGGGAAGCCCCCCAAAACAGGCACACGGAAAAGCCTTCATAGGCAGACCATGCCCCAAAAGAACTGGAGAACTACTCTTTATGAATAGGAACTAGTTGAAAGTGATAAAAGGGGTTCATGACTGGCACGCCCCAGTAGAGACACTTGAACAAAATTGCATTTACAATGGGGAACTCATGTGCTGACTATGTCACAAGAAACTAGAAACGGCCAAACACATACTGTGCGAATGCGAAGCTCTAGATCGCAAAAGACAGGCTCTTTTGGACAATCCCAGGTTGATCCAACAACGTATAGAACCCACTCACCCGAGGATCTGTACAAACTTGTACAAGGTACAAAGGTGACAGAGTGAGTGCTATGGACTAACATGGGGTAAAACACAATAAGCCAATAGGCTTCAGTGTTATTCGGAGACATAGTCAGACGAGCCTAGGAGAAAAAAAACCCTCTTATGTTCCAAAGTTCAACGTCTATGGATCGGGAATCGGGATCTATGGTTTTGCAGATCCTTTGCAGTCCCTCTTTCTTAGCGTATTTGAGCTTGCTACTGTTTTCACTTCTTCAAAACACCCATATACCAGCTTCGATGTAATTTTATGACTCGATATGGTCTTGAGAGCCACCTAGCCATATTAAATTAAATGATTGTGTTTTTAATCAATACCTCTTTTATATCTATATCTAATGTATCTCTGGAATGCTACCTTATCGTTGCACAAATTTAAAGCTCTCAATATTCTCGAGACACATAACATTTTTCATTTTTTAACCGACTTCAAACAAGGAGGAAGTTCTCAATTCATCGAAATATTTTTTATTTTTATTTTATGTTCAGCGTTTAGTTTCTTTACCACGTTGTCTGATTTCTATAATTCTTTTTTGTTAGAAAGGGGATACCTCATTGGTAGTTCTATATACAATTGATCAGGATCTGATGATATATGAGAAAATCAAAAGCTCAATTTTTAAGGACATCTGCACGATTGTGAAGTCGGTTTTTCTTTTCTTTCTTTTCTTTCTTTTTCTTTCTTTTCTTTCTTTTCTTTCTTTTCTTTCTTTTCTTTCTTTTCTTTCTTTTCTTTCTTTCTTTCTTTCTTTCTTTTCTTTCTTTCTTTCTTTTCTTTCTTTTCTTTCTTTTCTTTCTTTTCTTTCTTTTCTTTCTTTTCTTTCTTTTCCTTTCTTTTCTTTCTTTTCTTTCTTTTCTTTCTTTTCTTTCTTTTCTTTCTTTTCTTTCTTTTCTTTCTTTTCTTTCTTTTCTTTCTTTTCTTTCTTTTCTTTCTTTTCTTTCTTTTCTTTCTTTTCTTTCTTTTCTTTCTTTTCTTTCTTTTCTTCTTTTCTTTCTTTTCTTTCTTTTCTTTCTTTTCTTTCTTTTCTTTCTTTTCTTTCTTTTCTTTCTTTTCTTTCTTTTCTTTCTTTTCTTTCTTTCTTTCTTTTCTTTCTTTTCTTTCTTTTCTTTCTTTTCTTTCTTTTCTTTCTTTTCTTTCTTTCTTTCTTTTCTTTCTTTTCTTTCTTTTCTTTCTTTTCTTTCTTTTCTTTCTTTTCTTTCTTTTCTTTTTCTTTTCTTTCTTTTCTTTTCTTTCTTTCTTTCTTTTCTTTTCTTTTCTTTCTTTTCTTTCTTTTCTTTCTTCTTCTTTCTTTCTTTCTTTTCTTTCTTTTCTTTCTTTTCTTTCTTTTCTTTTCTTTTCTTTCTTTTCTTTCTTTTCTTTCTTTTCTTTCTTTTCTTTCTTTTCTTTCTTTTCTTTCTTTCTTTCTTTTCTTTCTTTTCTTTCTTTTCTTTCTTTTCTTTCTTTTCTTTCTTTTCTTTCTTTTCTTTCTTTTCTTTCTTTTCTTTCTTTTCTTTCTTTTCTTTCTTTTCTTTCTTTTCTTTTCTTTTCTTTCTTTTCTTTCTTTTCTTTCTTTCTTCTTTTCTTTCTTTTCTTTTCTTTTCTTTCTTTTCTTTCTTTTCTTTCTTTTCTTTCTTTTCTTTCTTTTCTTTCTTTTCTTTCTTTTCTTTCTTTTCTTTCTTTTCTTTCTTTTCTTTCTTTTCTTTCTTTTCTTTCTTTTCTTTCTTTCTTTCTTTTCTTTCTTTTCTTTCTTTTCTTTCTTTTCTTTCTTTTCTTTCTTTTCTTTCTTTTCTTTCTTTTCTTTCTTTTCTTTCTTTTCTTTCTTTTCTTTCTTTTCTTTCTTTTCTTTCTTTTCTTTTCTTTCTTTTCTTTCTGTTTCTTTCTTTTCTTTCTTTTCTTTCTTTTCTTTCTTTTTCTTTCTTTTCTTTCTTTTCTTTCTTTTCTTTCTTTTCTTTCTTTTCTTTCTTTTCTTTCTTTTCTTTCTTTTCTTTCTTTTCCTTTCTTTTCTTTCTTTTCCTTTCTTTTCTTTCTTTTCTTTCTTTTCTTTCTTTTCTTTCTTTTCTTTCTTTTCTTTCTTTTCTTTCTTTCTTTCTTTTCTTTCTTTTCTTTTTTAAAATATAATTTGATGCAATCGATAAATGAAACGGTGTTTTAAAAAGTAATGAAAGATTTTGGACAAACATTTTTATAGCGGGTGATGAGGTACATTAATATTTTTGGCAGTAGGTAATCATAATTTAAAATTTTAATAATGCCACGAAAATTTTTTGAAAATTTTTATTAAAAAATCTTACACACGTCACATTTATATCCGACAGGTGAATCCCAACCACTACAAAGTTCGTGCGCTCAACGTCCGCACTGGAATGCACCTAAATCATCTTCATCTTTTCCAATTTCCTTCCAAACATAACACCTTTCGTTAACACCATCAGTTTCCAAATTGTCATATTTATTATCACATACATTTCTTTCATGAATGTTCTTATCTGAGTTACTATCGAATAACATTTCTCTTGTGATTTAATTTTGCTTCTGATTTCGCTTTAGATGGATTTGCAATGCTATTTATTTTTCTTGTAAGCATTTTTATGCGTTTTTGGGCACAATCTTCTACGATGTACTAATTATTATCTCTGCATGTTTATTTCTTGGTATATTTTCTTTTCATCTCCCTGAGAAATAGGGATCAATTCTTAAACGTAATTCTGTTTTTCGGAGTAAACATACCACATTGTTCACTTGAAAAGAAATTCATTAAACTAAATGTCGAATATCTAATACCTGTTGATCTCAAAAATAAAGGTCCAGAAACATTCGCTTATTTTGAAGTAGATACATTTCCCACATTGGGCATAGGCATATTCTCTAAAAGTATCTGTTGCTATAAAGGTCCTCATCATTAAAAAGATTTGTCATTTATTACAGACTTTTGGTCCTTTAATAAATAATAAGAAATAAGTTTTACATAATAACTGTTCTACAGATATGTAGAAGTAATAAAATAATAAAATTAAATTATAATGCTAAAAATATTTAATTACTAGTTATTGAGAAATATTTGGAATATTTTATATATTTTCTTTGTTTACTAATTTCTATTGATTACGTTTGTAGAAAAGTTGAAGACTTCGTTGATCTTTTATAAGAATTTCTTGGGCATAAAAAAAAAGCGCATTTTTTCTTGCGAAATATTACATAAAAGTATTAATCCAATTATATGACTTTTTCCGAACAGCAACGTAATTCCCACGAGGATTTTCGGTTATTTAGCGAACATTGCCCTGCCAATCCCATTTGCAGGCAATATTTACCTAATTAGCTCAAAAGTTTGTAGCTAAAGGAGTTCAGTTACAGTAATCGCATGTTATTGTTGTGTACGCATCAAGAATTTTTTTTTAATTGTAAAATTGATATAATAGCTTATTAAACATTATAAACACCAATCAATTCATGATTGGTAAAATATAAGCAGGGCGTTGTAGCTTTAACAAGGGAATTTGGGCATTTAGTTAGGAAAAGGAGAAAACTGCTATAAAATATGCATATTTAGAGGACGTCTATCAAGAGTGCTACTCTTAGCTACTCTTAGCATTTCGAGAAATTCTTCTGCACTATGAGAAATCTATTAAAAAAGGTAAAATGATAGCAACAGTATATCTGCAAAGGTGATGGTGGTAATTTTATTTCCTTATCACAATCTAACATCTAATTTAATTCTTTATTTCGTTAGAAAATTAGTTTAAATTGTCTATATTGACAGTAGAACGTCTTTTTGAATTTCTGTTCACGTTTTATGTAACTTTCTTCACTGAAAGGCAAATGTATATTTGTATTAAAAAAAACGGATTAAATAAATATGAAAATAGAAGATATTAATTAAATGATTTGAATTAGCATTAAATTAGATTAACGGTCTGTTTCACGTTATGTCAGTAGTTAGAACCATTTTAATTATTATAAATTGCAATTAATTAATTACCACGTATATGTACGTGTTTTCATGTCCTGGAATAATATTTAAAAAGTAGAGATACTTAACATGAACCATTTTAAGGTTATTTTGCTTGCAGCCATTTTGATAATGATAAAATTTTCTTGCCCCGTATTTTGATAAAACAAATAAAATTGTTTTATTTTCCATTCCCATCCACTATTATTATTTAACAATCAAATTACCAAATATTTCAATTCATCTTCTTCCTTAAAAGTTAATAATAATTATACATTAAAAAATAATGTGTGCGATGTCAATTATTGTGAATTCATTTATACTACATTCACTCTGTATGATGGATGTACGGATGATAGTACAACCACATGTATTACATACAACTGTCTGTGTGTTATGCTGAACTTACGTAACTGTTAGATAAAATCTTGTTCTGCAAGATTAAGGTAGTGTTACCGTTAATACTGTTAAAACGGCAAATTTTCACTTTATACGAGACATTGGTTGAAGTAAAAATAAAATGTATTAATTAAAATGAATTTAAAAATAGGAACCAGTTATTCGTAGGCATACAAAATTTGAAATCAAAAGACCGACGATTTGTTGTTGAAAGTAAATTTATTTTACGTTCTATTTATTTATTTCTTCTTATTTGCTTAAAAAATATAAAAAATACAAAATAAGGTACTTAGTAATGCACTTAGAATATCTGTCACTACTTTTAAAGATGACATAATTTATTATTGTTATCATCCATTGATTACTTACACCGGTGGATCAAAGGGGGAAGGGGACTACGGGGCAATTGTCCCACCCTTGAAATCTAATGAAAAAACATCAGTCCATGGTTTCAATTCAGCAAATTCTCTCACCCCCCCTTGGATAGGTTCTGGACCCGCCCCTATTTTCTTAAAAAAATGTATGATGTGGTAGGCTATGTATTATATTTTTCTCTTCCCCTTTGCTCTGTTCTACGGCATTTTCACGTAGTTGTTAACAAGAAAGAACAAGCTAGACAACGCTTGGCTATAAGAGACGAAAAAAAAAATAAAAAATCTGAAGTGCTTGGAAAATAATTGAAGATGGATTGATGCAAGATAAAAAAAGGAACACAGATCTATAGAAACAAAAATATTATTTTATTATAAAAATCTTGATGCTACCTAAAAATCTATTATGTCCTAAATCAATCATACTAATTATATTCCACGCCTTGTTCTCAATGATTATAGGTAGTACCTCCCTTTTCCCGCTCTGTGGCCACGTATTTTAAAGTCTAAATACCCTCAAAAGTATTTAGAAAGTTCCAAAATAATTGGTTGTCCCAGTCCTTCCCACCTCTGATCCCGTCCCGCGGCAGTCAGACACACTCTTACGTCATTCTTTCTTTTTCGTGCATGTGGTTACCCGTAAACAATTTGCTTATCATTAATAATTATCAAAACTATATAAATGACTAAATCAAAGAAGAACATTTTTACAACGGGGGAGTCTACGTCCTCCGAGGATTACAAACATGAAAAATATTTAACGGCTAGGTACCAAGTAATTATAAAAACGAGTAGTCCTCATCTCGCGTACCGCTTATCTGCCTGCCGTAATTGGACGCATTATATTTACACCTCTACTGGTAGTGTAATAGTAAGTAACTTTAATTCTGTCTGTCCAGCTTTATCAATAGCATTGGTTATATACCGTTATCTGGAGAGAGATTTGAATAGTTAACATATTGCATATAAAATAAGAGGGGGAGTTAGAAGTGAGGTGAGATGAACAGGGTGAAGTGAGTGACTACTGATTAGACAGCCTTTAACAAAAAACAAATCGCCGGAAGGATCTACTTAACTTCCTCCTAGTAAAACCTCGTTAAATTACGGACGGTGGAACTTATTTCAAAGAGTTTTAAAATGTATGAGAACTTTAGTTGACTGGCTTAACTGTAAATCGATGGATTCAAAAATAACCTTTTATATGTACCTAAAGTTTTGGAGTTCTAATTAGAAAAGACGAAGGAGGGTCATAAATAGCTATTTTCTAAACATAAAAAGTCACAACGTGCCTTTACATATGATGCTAATAAATTGGGAATTAGTATTGACACATTTAAACATACACCAGATGAAAAAAAACCTGTAAGTGACATTTAGTTAAGAATTTCTATAAAAGACTTTTTATAAATGTTATAAATCACGATCAACATAATTTTGCCTTTGCAATTCCCATTTCGTAATGTTCGTTGTATGTATCTATTTTGTTATGTTACATCGTACTTAAATTCGTGAGAGTACCTACTTAGCATATACCCAAACATTTCGAATAATGATTCAAATAAAAATGTTCTCGGTAATTGTGTTTAATCTTTTCTTTAAACATCTACCTATAATCATTAAGAACAAGGCGTAGAATATAATTGACATATCAAACGAACTTACCTGAAGTGAAGTTCGGTCTCAATTATATAAAACGCCTTGTTGAGATAGTCGAACCCACCCACACTCCTATACCCAAGATCATCTCTAAAAGATTCAAGGGTGGGAAAGACTGGCACAACCAGTTATTTTGGAACCAGTTATTTTGGAAACAGTTATTTTGGAACCAGGTATTTGGGAACCAGTTATTTTGGAACCAGTTATTTTGGAACCAGTTATTTTGGAACCAGTTATTTTGGAACCAGTTATTTTGGAACTTTCTAAATACTTTTGAGGGTATTTAGACTTTGAAATACGTGGCCACAGAGCAAGAAAGGGGGGGTACTACCTATGATCATCTCGAACAAGGCGTTTCATATAATTGAGATCGAACTTCACGTCAGGTAAGTTCGTTTGATTTATCAAGTTTATTCGTAACATAATTTAATGGGTAAACAGTTGATATTTTAATTTATTAAAACCTTAAAATGCCTAATAGTATTGTGGCAATCACCTTCAATGACCCAGTAAAGTTAAATGACAGTGGTGCACAAATTAGTATAAAATATAAGTTGTTATAAAATTTAGTTTATTCATTTTCACAGAATTTATTTACATATCTTAATTACTTAGATTGCTTTAGATTACTTTAGATTCCATCTGAAATATCCAGAAATATATAATGTTTTGGTTATTATTACATATTTAATTATTGGCTGGTTACGCCACTGTCTAAAACTTAGAGAAGGAAAGATATGTTTCATGCCTGTGTTTATCATCTGATACCAAACAATCAAATATTGGTATCGAAATAACTCGTCCCCTCTCTTTTCTAGTCTAAGATCTTAACTGTAAAGGCTTTTTTATCTGCATATAGAATATTTCCATCAAGGACCACGAATAACGCCTTATACATTATAAGGCGAATTTGGCAAGTAGCTCTTTCAAACATTATGCCCCGCTGCGCGGCTTCGTGCGTAAACTTTTTCACTTCATGGGTAATGGGTTACTTACAACTCTTGTTACGTAATATACTATTAAATACACTTGTTCCACCTGCATTTAAGAGCACACACAATTACAAAACATAAGCCGATCATTTTACAGGGCTACATACTCAATGACCACTAATTATAGTATAAATTATTCAGAACTCTTAAAATCCCTTTTCAAATCTGTTATTAGATCCAAAGGAGGCCGGATGTTTAACAACCTCCTGACTTTACCCTAAATTATTAAATGAGGGCCTAACTGGGAAATGCCATTGCCTCGTATTTATAACATCACCAGGTATTAATTATAAATCGTTCAAGTTGCCTAAATTATTCTACAAGTCAGTAACCCCTTCAATCTTTCTCCACCCCCTTGTATTTAAATTATTCTAAGCTAGGAAGGTTGTAGGTTAGTTCGGACACGTCATGTACGGTTTCTCACAATAAGTAACCTTATTTCACCGTAAATACGTTTCAAAGTAGTAATCCGTTTCTAGTGTACATTTTTAATGACTAACGAACAAAAAATTATTATTAATTTGACGCCGGTGTGCCATTTCCCTGGAATACCGATATAATCTAGAACAATTGATAACGATAGGTTGGATACCGACAGGAAGGAAGTATTATGTAAATTAAATATTAATAAAATAAGGTACATAATAAATGAGTAACTTTAATTTTTATTTTCAACGTTCTTAACTATTTTAAGTATTTTTTTTTATATAAAAAGTATACCGTTTTTAAACATTGTATTTTAAACAATTTGAAACTAACGTATTCCATTTATCCTTTGTTCCACCATTTAGATTAGATTAGATTAGATTAGGAGTTGGACGTTATTTGTCCTTGTCCACCGCGACCTTTTCAGATCTATTATGGGACTCCGTTTGTTTTAGAGTATGTCGTCTAGCCTGGTCTTTTTTATTAGACTTAGTAGCTCCTGCATGTAGTTGCATGCAATTGGCTTTTCTTCGCTCAATGTTAGAAACCTCATTCCAGCCAGGGCTTCACATTGGCATTGGACGTGGAATGATGTTTCCTCTTCTTCACAGAACCTGCAAAAAGTTGCTTCTTCTGCTGGATTTATGACACTCATGTGCCTTTTGAGGCGACAGTGTCCAGTAAGAAGGCCTACTGTTATCCTAACGATTTGACGCTTTTGATCCAGTAGGTTTTTCGCGAACTTGGCCGATGGTTCCTTGATGAACTGTTTGCCCTGTCTCAGTCTTGGGTCTTGGATAGTTGTTCCACCATTCCTGAGACTCTTTTTGCATCCATTGTTTAATGGATGCCTTGCACAATGCCTTAGCAACTCCACAGAAGGGTACGGGGCCTGTCATGGCATTATCTGAGCCTTCTCGGGCTAATTCGTCGGCCTTTTCGTTGCCCTGATATCCCTCATGGCCTGGAACTCAAGCTAAGGCCACCTTATGTTGACTATTCAGCTCTGTCAGGTCTTCTAGACAGTCTTTCACCAGTCGTGATTTGATTTCTGGCTTGGCTATCAGAGTATATGGCAATAGTTTTGCCTGATACTTGTTGATTTAATATTTCTCTCGCACAGTGTTGTATGGCTATTAGCTCAGCCTGGAACACTGTTGCATATTTTCCTAAACTCAGCGAAATCGTTGATTTCGACTTGGGTCCATAGATTCCAGCACCGGCTCCTTCCTTGGTTTTTGAACCATCTGTGTACCAGACGAGTTCAGCCTGTACGGGAGGTCCCTGTTTCAATTCTCGGGCTGGTATTTGAATTTGAAAGTTTCTTTCAAATTTGTATGTGGTTATGGCTGTATCAGTAGGCATAGCTAGAATATTATTCCTTTTTACTTGTTGATATAGCCTTGGGTGGTCGGCGCTATGTAGTTGACTTATTGGGTTTTGTCCCTGCATTAGCCTGTGAATAGCTGGCCTGATTTCTCCTTGTATGAAGATGTGCAGTGGCGTGAGATTTAATATTACCTACATTGCTGCGGTCGGTGTAGTGCGCATGGCCCTAGTAGCACTTAGACAGGCAAGCCGCTGAATGCTAGTGAGTTGGCCTATTGCACTTGCCTGCGCAGTTTTGGTTATCCACGCCACTGCGCCATAGGTTATCAAGGGTCTTATTACCCTTGTGTATAACCATATGGTCATTTTGGGGTTTAGACCCCAGTTTTTCCCACATATTCTTCTACAGCTTACGAGAGCTATTGTAGCTTTATATGTGAGTTTTTTAAGATGTTGATTCCACGTCAGCCTTTGGTCAAAGATCCTTTGTTCCACCATTTAGAAAGTTATCTATCTTTTTCGAAGCAGGCAGCTGTTTAGGTTACTTCGTCACGTCAAAAAAAAGGAAGTTTGCAACTGTCATTTAAACATGTTTTATTAGTATAGATCTCAGAAACCCTAGAAACATTTTGTTTAAATGTTGACCCCAATAAACTGGTGTGGTGTTGAATGCATGTGCATGTTTTATCAATAGAACTAGATGCGACTCTATGGGCGCCGTCATTTGTATTGTTCATCTCACTCGGAAGTATTTATACTATCTTCTGTTTCACATTGTTATTGTCTAGTCCACAAACTGGTGGACCAGATAATAACAATGTAAAATAGGGAATGATTATTATAAATACTCCCGAGTGAGATGAAAAATGAAATGGCTGCATCCATAGAGTCCCATCTCAAGCCTTTTAACAAACTTTCTACCCCACTCCAGTTCATTGGTTGACCCCAACATTCTGGCCGCCATTATAACTGAGTTTTAATGTGGCACTACTGACAAGTCAGAATAGTTAATGCCAACTTTGGGATTGGTGTGTAGAGTGTATTTAAAACTTTTTAGTAGTTTTAGTATTAGTTTTATTATTAAAATTTGAAACTTATCATAAAGTGTGAAAATAACAATCCAAGAACGAAAGCAATTAAAAAAACCTTTCCTATCACAATTAGAAAAACCAAAAATGTTTATCAAATTATTCATCTCACTTACTCACGACTAATAATAAAGTGCTGATTGTCAATGTTCACTTATCACAGAACACACAAACTAAAAATCAGTCTAGCCAACACGTAATCCAGTTATCATGGCAGCAAGCATGAATGGGGTAATTTTATTATATTGGCAGCATATCTATTAGTGGTATCTAGGCTTTTGAGAACTATGTTTATCGAAAATAAGGTTCCTTATGTTCTAATTGGCACAGGTTATGAGTATAATATTTCCATGGTTGAATCCAAAGGATCATAGCTTTATATTTCACAAGGTAAATCAAGTAAATAATATGAAACTCCGATGAACAATGCCCATCTTCATCATGAGGTTTTTAGACGACATTATCATCAGAATTCGTTGACATACTCGTAAGTGTCCACTTAAAGATAATTTATTGGACAGTTTCTTTTGTAACACCAAGGAATTGTTCTGACCCTACGAACTTAAATAGTTATTTACATAACAGAATCTGAAAGTGGTTCTTTTAATGCAATTTTTAACAGAGGAAGGAACTCTGTAACAATATAGTTTACAGATCTCTCATATTACTTTACCGAGTTTATTCAATGTATAATGCGATAATGGCCTGGTTAAAATAGTTATAAATGAACCAAATGAATTATATCGATGGTAACGCCCGAAGGATGACATGATACAACCAGAAGGCTATTAGTACGAAGGATAGATGATGTCGCATAGTGCATACCATGAAATGCATAGGTAGGATTGACTAGTCGACCACTCACCGATGACACCGAATAAAAAATAAAATAAATAAATTAGATGAAAACGAAATGAGACAGCATTAACATTGAAATTAAAAACATATTACAAAGAGAAATCGTAGTAAGAATAAACGAATAGAAACCATTAGAATATAGAATACTAAAAGGAAGATCAAAATGAGATTTGAGGAGAATGAACATTAAAAATTTTAAATTACAAACAATCAAGAAAGAGTGGAAAGTGATAGTTAATAAATCAAAAACATGGAAGAAGAAGAAGAAGAATAAATGAACGATTAATATCCCACCAAAGAAATCAAGAGCTCAGATATAATTTTACTTTTACTGTCAGTGCACCACTAATGATAACAAAATAAGGACATTTTATTGTTAATCGAAGACACGTTCAAAAACTATCGTATACTGAGGCGCCACTCCGCCTCTGTAATAATTGAACCAATACTTTTACCTAAGGAAATATGCAATAACATTGTTTGTTATGAGTTTGATTATAACAAATGGAAAACTTTTGAAAATCTAGATCATTTGTTTTTTACATAAATATGTAGATTAATTATTTCACAATAGTTAAAACGCATAACTCTTATTAACAGTATTATAAACCAAGCACTCTATAACGAGTCAATGAATATGAACTAGTAATTTCTAACAGGTAATTACTTTTATCTATTATCATTCCACAGTTATATTATCAGTTGAGAATTAATAGTTAAAATAATTATTATTTTTAAAATTATTGCTTTCTGCAATAGTAGTAAATATACAGATAATGAATCCTTAATTACAAACACTTAATTTAATAATGAACCAGAAAATGTATTTTCTTAATTTTTATGTGGAGAGGACAAATATTGACATGATTCGAGAAAGAGTATCAAATGAAAATACAAGGTGTTAAAAAATAGTCTTTATTTGGATAAAGGTAAACCAAATTTGACAATCCAAAATTAGAGAAAAAAATTGATTTACTTTTCTTTTTATTTGTTTTCTTGAAAATACGAGGTACGTGCCTGTTCCTAGATGAAGCAGCCGCATATCCACGTTGCTCTCGGTACATCAATAACATAAATATCCACGAATTCATTATTGGCTAGTGTAAATAAACATTAAGCGATTACTCTTATTTAAAAATTGGTTATAAATACTTAGCACTTATTTTCCAATAAACAAAGTTTTTAGCTAGAATTAACACATTAACACGTCAATCGCTACAACACAAAAAATGTTTAGGTCTGCTTAACCACGGGAAATCTATATGCAAAATCATAAAAATATTGACAATAATTATTGACAAATATTTTTTGGCTAATGCTGTAAAAGTCAAGTGGAATACTAGATCAAGCAGGCCGCGTGAAGTGTCTGTTGTTGTCTTAGATTATACAAACCTTAGATGGAACATAAGACACTGCGCATAATCCCATTTCGAAATTATTCACACCCACCAATCGCAGTTGAGAACATCACATGTCAGAGCGTTGTCCATCAAAATTTAATGTGTCAACGAGAATTAATTTGGTATTTTAGTGACTAAAATTTTGGAAATTAACGTTGAAAATGCCAAGATGTGTTGTAAAAAGCTTTATTTATAATAAACCTGCGAAATGTGACTGAGATAAATGAAACTTACATTTATTTCGGTGAGATATTTAATTTTTAAGGATTCTGTCGACGTCCATATTTGTTGATTTGAAAATAAACAGAATCGGACTTGGTCATTGGTACATGTTATAAGTAGCAAATAAAGGTTATTATTATAAACTGTTTATTATTTCTTGTTTCATGGGGAATCTTTTTTTAGGAAGTGAAAAGAGAAACATACAATCAAATACAAAAATATCAATTTCATTGCCAATTTATTCGTTTCAAACTTGACAACTGGTTTCAATAGTTTTCTCAAAACTATTTATTTAGTAATTCTCTATAACAGTGTTACTCAAAGTGTGAGGGCTTCGCGAAGAAAATAATCACAATAAAAAAAAACAGTTCTATCGCCACAAAATGGAGGGACCTGGCTTGAGGACTTTTTTTTGAGAAGTAATTTTTTTAAGTCACTAAGAGGAAGGAGGATATGATTTTGCTTTAGGACTTTTTTTAATTTTATTTTTTATGGGTGAAATGGATTTGGGATAATTCTTGCAAGGAATCTTTTGAATAAATCAAAAATAAATTAACAACAAATGATGATCTTGTGCATTTTCATTCGTAGATGCATCAAATGTGGGAATAAGGGCCATGATATGTCATGTTTCTGAGAAAAATATTGAGAAATCTATAGCTTCTGATTCGCGTACCTTATCAAAGTCCGAACAAAAATATTCCCAAATTGAAAAAGAGGTCCTTGCAATAATTCTTGGCTTAAATAAATTTAATGAATATTTATATGGACATTTCTTTATCCTAGTTACAGATCACTTACCTCTGGTAACTATTTTTAACCCAGCTAAATGTATACCCCAATTTTCAGCCAACAGACTACGTAGATGGGCAGTAATATTGTCAAATTACAATTATAAAATTGAATATGTAAAATCGGAGCATAATATAAAGCCGATTTTTTATCATGTTTACCTATTGAAAGTCAAAATGAGAGTCAAAATAAAGAAACATTTGAAATACATTTTTTAAATTATGTGCTTTATGTGTTTAGGGCTCCGTTAAATATTTCGCTATTCAAAAAGGTACCGTCGCCAAAAAAGTTTGAGAAACACTGCTCTATAATAATATGGGATCTATCCATTTAATTTACATTCTGCATTTTTGACATATAAAGTAATATATTTTGTAATCGCAGCAAGTGTCAAAACGATCTACTTTGTTGCATAAAGTAGAACATTATGCAACTGATTACGAAAAGTTGATTATGTCACCAGTTACGAAATGAAAATAAATAAAACTGTCTCTTTTTTGGTTTTTAAGTTGAAAAATCGAGAAATCGAAAAATCGAAAAATCGAAAAATCGAAAAATCGAAAAATCCAAATATCCAAAAAACGAAAAATCGAAAAAACCAAATATCGAAAAAAAGGCAATGAATAGTGACATTTCACATTTGAAAATATGACATTACATTTAACAACAAAAAGAAAAGCTGTAAATTGCGTTTTATTTTTAAAATAACACCGTTATTGAAAATGGCCCAGAAATGTTGGGGGTAAAATTTTGACGTACTCCTAAGGATAAAGGGTAAAAATGTTTTTTTTTTCAAATTTCTCGCTGGTAATGTCAATAATTAGATCGGCAACACTGCACATGTCCCTTATTTTTATTATTACTATTGAAAAAAAAAACGTCGTAGGGTAATCAAATACAACAATTTTCTAAAATATTTGAATGGAAGTACCTACAGAAGAATTATGGTGAGTCATTTTTCAACACAATTTTATAAATATTCAAGTCAAAATTAGAAAAAATCTTGTATGTAAATACGTTACGAAATGCCATTTTGTGTAACTCGTTCATTTTTCGGGACCTCGCTCCGCTCGTTCCGCAAATATTTACTCGTTACACAAAATAAGGCATTTCGTAACTGGTTACATAAATAACTATTAATTGACTTCCTAATATTTTAATTCATTGAACGGTATTTTCGGTAAATAATTAAATCATAAATAATTACCGGCATATAAGTACCAAAACATTGTTTTCTCTTCGAAGAGTAAGCCTGTCAAATAAACTTAAAATATTATAACGAACGAAAAGGTAACCCATTTCTAACAAAATTTAATTATTTATTTTATTTTGGTGTGATCGTACAAAAAATCTTGTGTGTAATTCGAGCAAAAAGTACTTTGGCTGTTTCGATAACTTATTGTCTCAACAGCTATCTTGTTGCAATAATTTTATAAACTTTTATTTAGGGTCGATTTCACCGCGCGTTTTGTTAAACGAAGTTTAAAATACTAAACGAAGATTAAAATGACAATTTTATATTAACAAAAACGAAGTTTAAATTACTAAATGAAGTTTAAAATGACATTTTTACATTAACAATGTCATTTTAATCTTCGTTTAATAATTTAAACTTCGTTTGAAACAACGGTGGAATCGGCCCTTAGCTAGTTATATATTGATAAAGTGTTATTGCCCTCATCATACATGAATCGTGCTAACAAATAAAGTCAAAACAACGTCTCATAATTTTTCATCTTTTAGTTACCCACCAAAATTAGGTACTACAATGCAAATATTTAAGTCCGGCCCAGAACGTCTCCCTACTCCTTCCACCCAGTTTTTCGGTTTTGGCAAAATTTGCGTAGCGACAAATGCTTCCTATGTTACCTCTACCCTTTCTAACCTCTTTGGTTGTTGTTTATTTGCATTATTTTCAGTTTACATTCTGTTCAGTATTGCCAAATTGCGGAGAATTATTCGCTTTCCGGATAATTTGAGAAGCTTCGGAGAATTTGGCGGATAATAAAATTTTGCGGAGAATTTGATAAGAGTATAATTTTTCAAATACTTAAGACGAATCTATCGAGTTTTGACAAAAAATTAGAGAATCGGCTGATAACAGATGACAGCCTCATTTTGCAATGCTTAAAACAATATTTTTGGGATGTCTAGAGACCTAATTTCGTGCTTCATAGGAAAAAAAATAAATAATTGGTCTAAAATAAACTTTGATTCATCCCTTAACACTATTCTAACCCAAGAAAAAAAATATCTTAAAAGATAAGGTCGTAAAACGTTATCAGCTGTACTTTAAAAATAGCAAATTTGAACACCGTCAAGTGGCGCTTCCTGGCAACGGCGGTAAAATGCATACATACAGGGTGAGTCATAAGCAATGGGTCAAATTGTAACTGTAGATTCGGAAGGCAAAACTAAAAATATTTTACTCAACAACAATTGATCTGAGATTGCTCCTTTCTGATCTAGAGGCTGTTAAAGTTGGAAAAAAATATATTTTTGTTAATAAAGAAGCCATTTTTTGAGATACAAGTTTGAAAATTGGGGTAGTTCTATTTTGTATAGGGTCAAACAAGATTATGTTATTAGATTTGAGTTATCTCATAGATGTCGCCACATACGCCATATTGAAGAGAAGAAAACAGCTTAAAATTTTTGGCCCCCATTAATTAACAATTTACGCATTAAATTTAGAAAGGCTTATCATTTTTGTATAAAACAGTTATACTTCTTTGATCTTCAAAATATTAACCGTTTTCAAGATATTTGAAAGTTTGTAATTCACCACCTGGTTGAAGGGCCATGGTAACCACAAAATGTAATATTCCCCTAATTGAAATCAATTCATAAAAAACGTTTAACTGATAATTAATATCGTTTTCTCATATCTCTACGTAAGCAAAAAATAGTACACAGGGTGTTTTAAAACGTTGGTTGTTCCTAAAATTAATTTTATTTTGAGATATTAGATTGTAATGAAACAAAAATTAGGAAACAATAATACAAAATTATTTGTTTATTTTAACGAAACTTATGCTGCTTAACAGACCAATAATAAAGATAACAAATTCTGGCATTTTAACATAAAAGTAAAGACAAAATTATAAAACACTTGAACAAGAAACATAACAACAACATTATTTAACTAAAACGAATTTATCTAAAACATGCATCCCACATAATCTTCAGATATTGTTAACATTTAACTTAAAATACTAAATACTACAAAAGATTTTCAACATGGCCACCACCAACTCTTATACACCTCTGTACCCGTTTACTTTAGGATCGTCTGATCTTAAAGATGTGGCGTTATTATTTCTAATTGAATCAACCGCATCTACAATTATATTCCATAACTCGTCTCTGGAATTTATGGATTGAGAATAAACAATATCTTTCATGTAACCCCACACATAAAAATCCAGTGGATTAAAGTCGAGGCTGCGAGGTGGCCATTGAAATTCACTACCACGACCAATCCAACGGTGAGGGAAAGTTTGATTCAGATAATCACGTACAACCAGTGAAAAATGTGGAGGTACACCATCCTGCATGAACCACATTTTTCTTCTTGATTGTAATGGAAGATTATCCAAAATATCGTTTGTCATTGGTTAAAAAATTCAAATGGATCCAGCAATGTATCTCCTATTAAACCGCACCAGACATTTATTTTAAATTCGTACTGGAAATGTCTTTCTTTATTTACATGAGGTTTTCAATTTCCCAGGCATGACTATTTCGCCAATTAAAAACTCCTCGTCTGGTGAATGTTGCTTCATCAGTAAAAAGAATTTTATTCAGAAATGTTCGGTTATTCTGTTTCCTCCTTAGCTACTGACAAAACTCAACCTTCCAGGATAATAATCTCTTTAAAGCAAATTTTGCACAGGTGTAAAATGATATGGGTACAAATTGTCCTTGTGCAAAATTCTAATCACGGATGATTGGCTTATTTCGGTAGTTGCAGATAATCGACGAGTGCTTACTTCACGATTTTCTGCTACTCTTACCAAAATTTCATCTTCCTGCTGTGGGTTAATAATTTTGGGACGCCCTGTATGGTATTTTGGGCGAAACGAGCATGTTTCACCCAATCGGTTATACATATTTTGAAATATCTTGTGGTTTGGTTGCCTTCGGTTTTTGTATAATTCGCGATATTTTCTAGACGCTGAATGTCCAGAAAAATGTTTTCTTGCGTAAGAGCAAATCATATCTCTCATTTCTTCATTTGAATAGAGATTATGTCTCGACATTTTCACTAATGCATCAAATTAACTCGAATCAATCGATAACAAAAACAACAAACAAATTGTTTCAGAAACATCAGATTTTTACTCAACATTGTGTTGCTGTCAAAATTCCATGGCTTGTGCTTTAACACATTAAATTTTAGGTGCCTATCCAGTAAATGCTATAATAATCGCAATCTTCCTTTTTGGATTTATAAACCAGATTTGTTACCGTTATTATTAATATGTTAAGCAACATACGTTTCGTTAAAATAAACAAATAATTTTTTATTATTGTTTCCTAATTTTTGTTTCAATACAATCTAATATTTTCATAAAATAAATACAAACTATCTCAAAATAAAATTAATTTTAGGAACGACCAACGTTTTAAAACACCCTGTATACTATTTTTGGTTTACGTAGAGATAGGAGAATACGATATTAATTATCATTTAAACGTTTTTTATGAATTGATTTCAATTAGGGGAATATTACATTTTGTGGTTACCATGGCCCGCCGACCAGGTGGTGAATTAGAAACTTTCAAATATCTCGAAAACGGTTAATATTTTAAAGATCAAAGAAGTATAACTGTTTTATACAAAAATGATAAGGCTTTCTAAATTTAATACGTAAATTTTTAATTAATGAGGGATAAAAAATTTTAAGCTGTTTTCTTCTCTTCAATATAGCGTATGTGGCCACATCTACGAGATAACTCAAATCTAATAACATAATCTTGTTTGTCCCTATACAAAATAGAATTACCCCAATTTTCAAACTTGTATCTCAAAAAATGGCTTCTTTATTAACAAAAATATATTTTTTTTCCAACTTTAACAGCCTCTAGATCAGAAAGGAGCGATCTCAGACCCATTTTTGTTAAGTGAAATATTTTTATTTTTGCCTTCCGAATCTACAGTTACAGTTTGGCCATTACTTATGACTTACCCTGTATATAGGCAGTGGCTAACTTTTGCACAGACACTAATCATATATCTTCTTTATACAAATGTACAAATTTATATTGAAGGTAAGTAATATACAGGTATAAGGAAGAGGTTTTGCACAAAATAGGCACCTATAGTATGTCCCAATTTCGACGAGAATGCAAATGCAGAGTCTAACGGATATGGTAGATGGTAGAATGTCCTTTGCACACTACTAGTCTACTTTTTATGGAAAACATGAATGCACAGAAATATTTGTCACTTCTAGAATATGTATATTCATATTGTCAAGCTATCTACTCGAACAAAAAACTATTGTAATGTGTAACTATTCAGGTGAATTGTGGTTCTTGAAAAAATTAAACGAAACTATCCGGTCGGCCCATAGCACTTGCGAAATAAAAGCAGTGCAAAATATAGAAGCGTGGACATCAACAACAAAACGAAACGAGCAAACGAAAAGGGATCATCAAGACATCGAATTGGACCAACATACAAATTTGAATCATTATTCTAATTTTTCACAGATAAATTTACTCTACTTCCTGGTATATTAGTTAAGAAAACAAGTTAGGCCAATATACCAAGAAAATTTAGGAAAAATGTATCATTGAATAATTAAATAAAACAAATCCCTAATAAATTGTTTAATTTTCTCATTTTACACTGAGTTAGTTTTGTAACGTAACACACAAAATTGCCAGAAATGTATACTCTAGGGATTTTTAAACAATTGGCAGCGCTCATTTCAGCCATTTTGTACCCAACAGTGCAACTTCAATACGACTTACTGCAAGTTTACTTGCAGACAAAGAAAATTGCGAACCACACAGTGGTTGTAATCCTGTCTTACGTTTTCTGTATATTTCATTTTATTTTTAGTATTAAAAAACTTGAATGAACGTAATACAATATCATTTATCAAAAGTTATTAGCTCTTGGATCGCGTTCAAGTTTAATTTTTTGTAAAGTGCTTCCAAAAAATGACACATTTATTTACTTTATCTAATTGAATATCCTTGAATTTTACTAATAAACGCGTTATTTAAAGCGTTTTTGGGGGCAAATTTAGCATTGGATATTCGAATGATGATTTTTTTAGTGACTATTGAATGTAAGTAACGATGTTAATAAATATTTCTGTAGATAAAAAGTTGTGGTTTTATAAACTTAAATTGCCAGGATAGAAATAAATCATATTAGATACGATTGAAGTACGTTATGTATTTTTAACAAGGTACGAGTTGACTTATCTGGAAAAAATATATTTTTTCTTTCTCCGCTGTTAAAAACTAATTTTTTTCTCAATTTTGTCGTAAGGGGTTGTTTTTAAGGGCTAATACAATACAATAGGTCATAAATTAGGTTTAATATCATAAAATAATTGTATTTTACTATCTGAACATTATTTTAATCCAAGCAAAGATTACATACCTATTTGGTTTTCAAATTTTTCGTCTAAAGGGGTAGTTTTCAACCCCTAAAAATAAAATGCGTACATATAACTTTTGAAGAGGAGGGGTAAGATAAGCTTAAAAATTATCAGTCCAAGCATAAATAATTCTAAGGTAATAACCTATTTTTACCATCTAACACTGACACTGGACTATAATTATTATTAAGAGGAAAATTTACATTACAAACTAAAAGACCTGCGGGGCAACGGTAGTTTAGTAGGTATAAAAATTACAACTTAAGGGTGGAGCCTAAATACTACAAAATTACTTCCGAGACTTAACAAAATCCGCATTCATTCATAATTTTAACAATTGCATGTAGATACGAGGGATACGTATTCCAAACTCGAACGCGAAGTTGGAACATATAGGAACCGAATAATCAACACGGCTACCGACCTTCATCATTTCTTGAGTGAGTCAGAGTTACCTAAATTAGGGGAACCAGAATCGTATTTGTTTTTCTCGGTGCATTGCGAGATATTGTTATAACGCAGTTCGATTTTTTAGAGGGTTTTACATTATTTTTATATTTTAATTTAGTGAATAGACTTAGTTAGATTAAATTACATTTAGGAGTAAAGAGGTGTGAAATATAAATACAAATAACGGAAAAATAGACGATTGGTTCGAATAAGGTAATAGGATCAATTAATACAGGGTATTTATTAATTGAATGCCGATACTTAAGGGTGTGAATCCTTGGGTGTTAAAGTTTTAAGAAAAAAATAACTATTTTATCATAAGTTTCTTATCACTCTAGATATTTTTATGAAATTTTGCCCCAAAAAAAAGTGTTTCCACTCATGGTGGATTCCTACCAAATTTCAACAAAATATCAAAAGCAGTTTCAATAAACTGGTTTTTATTTTCTTACGCGAAAAGGGTGCGTCGTACGAAAGTACGTCTATAAACCAAATTTGCTCCAAAATAAATAAGGATTTTAAAGATAATTTTGGTTTTTAGAAAAAGCAGTGGCCTACCATATTTATGGCAGTGGCGTATTATATTTTTGTTCAAAAATATTTAGTTCAAACCTGGTACGGACGTCACTGGTAAAAATTTAGAAGTCTTTTGCGACAAAAAGGCGGGATTGAAAGTGAAAGTTTAGTCTATTGGTACATAATACACTATATTTATATATCTTATTTTTAATATTACACTGAATGTGACATGGCTTTTTTGTTTGCCTTTTTTGGATTAACAAAATATTATTTTAATGATTTAAAATAAACTGCCAGTAATAATAATTATCTGTACTTAAACATATACAAAGTGAAATCATAAAACGACGCATCAAGAAAGCACCAAATTATTAAACTTTTAATTTACGTAACAAGTAATAAAAGTAATTTTAAAAAACCGACTTTAAAATCGTGCAGATGCCATCACCACATCTTAACCAAATTTATATGGGACCACCCCTTACTAACGAAAAGAATTATAGAAATCGGACAAGGTGGTAAAGAATTATCGCTGAACATACATAAAAAATAAAAAGTTTGAGGATTTTCTCATGGACCCAATTATTAGATTTTGACCAAATTTATATGAGACCTTCCCGGAAGTACCCCCTTTCCAGCAAAAAAGAATCATTTAAATCGGACTGTGTTAAAGAATTATCGCTGAACATACATAAAAAATATACAGACGAATTGAGAACCTCCCCCTTTTTGAATTAGGTTAAAAGGTTAAATAATAATCTATATTAATTTTATTAACTAAAAAACTACTATGTAGAGTTATATATATCTTCTTAAATTAATCTTATATGTAAAAACGTGGGTTCGGTTCCTAGAAGAGTACCTAGTTCACTGTGCAGCCAAATTTATATTTAAAATACAGAATTTTTTGAATAAATAAAGTTTACAGTTTAATTAAACACTAAGTTTTATCAGAAATAACATTTTCTGAAAAAAGTAACATATAGAAAGCAGACTTTTAGAAAAATAAATAAAATTTTTATATAATCACATAAATGTGATTTATCTTTTAGAATATTGTATATGTTTGTCAAAGTTTACTAATTTTTAAAAAAAAATAAATATGCTTCAAAATTTTTCTTACATTTTTTAACACGTTACAAAATACCTTAATCCGTTTATAGTTATCGATTTTAAACAAGACGGAGACCGGACATCGTCGAAGAGAAACCGCGAAATTAGTAAAGAATTTTAACTTGATTAAAAAGCGTTCTTTCTCTTTCCATTTCCTATAAAAACTAATAGACCTTTTTGAAATCGGTATTCGCTGACTTTTCTTCTATTTTATTGCCTTGAAAATGATATGATTTACATAAAAAACAAAAACTAACTTATTATTTTTGTGAAATAAAAATATGTTGTTATTTTCACAATTTTCGACCAATCTTTGTTTCAAAAAAAAAAAAAAAAAATACGATGTTCTTTTGTAGATATTAACACATTCTTTAATTGGCTCTTTTTTTTAATATTCTTTAGTATTTTCATAATTTGGAAAACAGTATAGCATTGAAACTTCTATGCCTAAAAAATTGTGAGTACGCTTTTAATTAATTGTCTGTTTTTTTTATCTCACAATGTCTCGATAAGAAGTTATATAGAAAAAAATCTTATTTTGCTCTGAATTTATGGTCCATGCCATATCGGGTGGCTTTAAAACTAAATAAAAGATTTTAGGAGATTTTTTAAAAATTTCTCAAAATTTTAAAGCAGTGACTCATTTCCGTCTTTTCCACAATACAAAATCAGCTTGTCACAATCGTTTTTCTCTCATTTATAGACATTGGCTAACTTTTTAGAAAATTTTCTCTTGCAACGCGCCTCAAATGGTGAGACAGTCAAAGCCATGTGCGAAAGCAAGAAAAAATATTTACATTACTTTAACGGATTGAAGAGATATTAACATGCTGAAATTAATAATTATTGTTGACTCGAAGAGGTATTCATTAAACAAAAACATATTTATAATTCACATCTCAGTGTATACCTTCCAATTTCGGATATATATTTTTTAATACATAAATGATAAAATTAATTTAATATAATTGAGCGAAATTACTGTATGTAAAAAATAACATTAATTCAAATCACTAAATAGTAGACAAAGATATATATTTTGTTGGTGTCACCCTCTAGACGAAAAAGCTTTAACGTATTTCTATTTTTATTGTAATAAAAATAAATGCTCCTGTAGGCAAAAATTAAATATATTTTTCTAGCATTTTTTAACATTTCTATTTCTTTTTGTTTCTTTTCTTAGATTTTTTTCAAAAGAGACTGATTCATATTTTTAAAGTGACTCCAGAGTGGTATGGGTTAAGCCTTTACCTGTACATAAAATTTCTTTTAGTAAAATTAAAAAATAATCCGCAAAATTGGTGTACTATGAAACCCTTGCATATAATATATATACCAATCTTAGTATTACAGAAATAAATTACGTAAAAAATAAGGTGTACAAATACGTAAAATTTATTCATCCCTCGTAAAACATCAGTTAAATATATTATAAATTGTTTTCATTCATAAATGTTAATTTCTTAAAAATCTATCAGAGGCGCCACTTTCCAGACGAAAAATCTTGCAATGTAAGGGTTTCGTAGTACCCCACTTTTAAAGTTTATTTTTGACTATTTTTAAAAGAAAAAAATATGTACGTGTAGGTAAAGGTTAAATCTATGCTCCTCTGGAATCACTTTTTCAAAATTCAATTTAGTTTTTTCTAAAAAAAATTGAGAAAATGGGTAAAAAATGTCGAGTTTTGTATTTTTTTTTAGAAAAAACAGTTTCAAATTTTAAAAAAGTGTCTCCAGAGGAGCATAGATTTATCCTTTATCTACACGTATATATTTTTTTCTTTAAGAATAAGTCAAAAATAAACTTTAAAAGTGGGGGTACTACGAAACCCTTGCATGCTCCGCTCTACAGCCAAGTAAATACTCCTCTTAAACCTAACAATAATACCATTCCCAAGATTTTCCAAAGAGGGTCACCATCATTATTTTTTACAAATTAAATGAGCTCTCATGCTACTAACTACGTTGCATAATACCGAGCATAATACCTATTAAGGTTTGCGAATAATAATTTCAGAAGTTAAAAATAATTGAATTACCGCAGTATTGACTTAACAGGTGTACTTAATACCTTTGACCTTGCCGTTTTTGTTTATTATCACTTTTAATACTTATTTATTTAAATATCTACTTTTTAACAGCAAATTTGTTTACTTTAAATTTTTGCATATTTATTAAAAAAAACCCGAGGTACCTACCTGTAAATGTAACAAATTTAAAACAGTTTGTAGAGGTAAGTCAATCTAAATTCAATCTACAGACAATATACAGGGTGTAATAAAAAGGTAGGTCATAAATGGAACCACAAATTCTGGGGGCCAAAAATAACTCCATTGAACATAATTTACCTTAATGCAAATGTGCACACAAAAAAGTTACAGCCCTTGGAAAGTACAAATTAAAAATCGATTTTTTTTCCACTATTTCATGAACTGTTTAACATTTTATAATGAACATGGATACATGGCTTTCTTATCGTAAGAGCATCTTTTTCACAAAAACTGTACATCCCATAAAAATTTTAGGGGGTTTTGATCCCATAAAACCACCCAAACTTTTCTATGCGTTACAATTAAATTAGTACTGTGACACAGTGTTGCCAGTCTAGTACAATTGTACTAGATCTAGTACATTCTCTGAGAATCTGGTACTCTAGTACACTCGAAACAAAATCTAGTACTTTTTTCAGCGTATGTTTCCATTTGAAGTGTAAAATATATTGGTCAAAAATTGTAAGAGAAATTAAAATAGTTCTTAAAAATTACTTCAGAGATAAAATGGTAGACACTTCTCGAGACATAAAACATTGTTTAAAAATTGCACGAGAGATCAAATATTGTTCAAAAATGGCAAAAAAGGTGTTAAAAATTGGCCGAAGTATAAAATAGTATTAGAAATTGCTTGAGGGGTAAAATATTGTTCAAAAATTGCTCTAGGGATAAAAATACTGTTAGAAATTTAATTAGAGTTAAAAAAAATTTATAATTTTTCGAGAGATTAAATAGTATTATAAATTATTAAAATCGTGTTCAAAAATTGCTCGAGGTAAAATAGTATTACAAAATGTTAAACTCTTGTTCAAAAATTGCTCGAGGGATAAAATACTTAAAATACTATTGAAAAATTTGTTGAGAAATAAAATAATGTTCAAAATTGACTGAAGAGATACCTAATATTTGAGATTACTCGAGAGATGAAACATTGCTTAAAAATTCCTCGAACAATAAAATACTATTAGAAAATGCTCGAGAGATAAAATATTGTACAAACATTGCTCGAGATATAAAACATTGTTAAAAATTTATCGAGAATTAAAATATTTTTATAAATTTGTCGAGAGTTAAAATATTGTGCAGTTTGCTAAAGAGATAAATAAGTTAAAAATTGCTCGAGAGATAGAATAATGTTATAAATTTATCAAAAAATAAAATATTGTTTAAATATAGCTCAAGAGATAAAAAAAAAGGTTTAAAAAGTGTTCGAGAGATAAAATAGTATCATAGGTTATTAAAATCTTATTCAAAAATTACTCGAGAATTAAAAAATACTGTTAAACATTTCTCGAGAGATAAAACATTGTTTAAAAATTGTTAGAAAGATAAAAATGTTAATAAAAATTGCTCGAGAGATAAAATAATATTAGAAATTATTAAAATTTTTCTCAAAAATTGCACGAGAAATCAAATATTGTTCAAAAATAGCTTGAAAGGTAAAAGAGCTGTTAAAAATTGCTCGAGTGATTAAATAGTGTTAAAAATTTAACAAAAATTTTGTACAAACATTGCTCGAGGGATAAAAAAAGTTGTTAAAAATTGCTCGAGAGATAGAATACTATTAGAAATGTGTTTAAAATTGTTTAAAAACTGTTCGAGAGATAAAATATTATCAAAAGGTGTTAAAATTGCTCAAAAGATAAAATATTAGAGATTGTTAAAATTTTGCTCAAAAATTGCACGAGACATCAAATATTGTTCCAAAATAGCTGGAAAGGTAAAAAAGGCTTTTAAAAATTGCTCGAGTGATTAAATAGTGTTAAAAATTGTAGAAACATTGCTTAAGGGATTAAAAAAATTGTTAAAAATTGCTCGAGAGATAGAATACTGTTGAAAATTTATCGAGAAATAAAATATTTTTTAAAAATAGCTCAAGAGATAAAAAAAATAAAAAACTGTTCGAGAGATAAAAGAGTATCAAAAGGTATTAAAATCTTATTCAAAAACTGTTCGAGAGATAAAAGAGTATCAAAAGGTATTGAAATCTTATTCAAAAACTGTTCGAGAGATAAAATAGTGTCAGAAATTTGTCGAGAGATAAAATATTGTTTAAAATTGTTGTGTTCGTGTTCTCTATAGAATCTAGTACATTTTTATGAAATCTGGTACATTTTTTAGATAAATCTGGTACATCACAAAAATATATTCTGGCAACACTGCTGTGACACCATTGGTTTAATACATCATTTTTTAAATTTTTTGCCTCTTAGCACTTTTTCGGAAAGCCAGTTTTTATCGAGTAGCGGCCTCTTTTTCATTATCCTTCAAAAATTTTGAAGTTGACTGTTCAACACTTGTATTTTCTACGGATAAATACCAAACAGTTGCTTTAATTACATACTGTCAATTGAAGCTTTTGATTATTGTGCATTTTAAGAGCCCCGCATACCACAAATATTTCGTTTTTTGATCGTACCGATCGTAATTTTCAAAATATTTTTTTTTTGTTTTCACTGATCGATTGGTAATTTTTATACAGTTGGAGGGCGTTTTTTACACTTTTGAAAAAAAAATTTGAAATTTTTATTTTCTAAACTACGAGTAGATGAACAACCTTCGTAAGGGACCACAACAAAAACAGCTAACCTCCGAGACATGGCGTTCACGTAAACGAGGCCATTTTCGTCATTTTGCGAAAAGGCATCTAACCGAACCGCCATTTTGCCAAAAAGACTTCTAACCGAATTGCCATTTTGCCAAAAAGGCATCTAACTGAAGTGCCATTTTGCCTAATATAATAAACCAAAAAAAAAATAACTTACATATTTTATATTTTCCTCAATGCATATTATTATTTTGTCTAATATTCAACCAAATCGCGTTGGCACGACACTGGGCGACCGGGCGTTGAGCGACGTTCCGAAGATGGGCACAGGGCACAGTAAATGTGTGCCTCTGTTGTTTTATCTCTCATTATGATGCGAAAAACAAGGACAACGACAATATCGCTTAGCAAGAGATGAACACATGCGATGGATTATACGTCATAAGCAGGGCGCTGTCCCAGATTAACCTACACCAGATACGAATGTACGCGGCGGCAATAGCCTAGAGCTCCCACCACTTTCTTCCTAGATCCAGTGGAAAAAATAGTACGGACGATTGCGTTGGCTCCAGTTTCAGCAGAGCTTGCGACCGTTGAACGTTTAGTCCGACCGCCTAGGTTACAAAACATCGCCGAACTTGTGAATTTGTGAAATTTGTTATGACGGGATATAAATTTGTAGATGTTGTACATCTGAAAATAGAGATGTGACAAAATTTTAATTTTTCTTTTGGTTTTGTCTGACTTTTTCGAGGATTTCAAATCTCTGTTTGCATATTTAAAAGTATAAAAGTATAAAAAAGTCTTATAAATAATTTAATGGTGTACATTTTCGCAAATTGTTGGCAAGGATAACCAAATTCTATTTTGCTCATCTCGATAAGATAAGAAACCATATATCTATTTTCATTACAAAAATTCGAAAAACTCGATTTTCATTTTGTACTTTTTTGTATGCACATTTGCATTAAGATAATTTCAATCGAGTTATTTTTGAGTCCAGAATATGCGATTCCATTTATGACCTACCTTTTTGTTACACCTTGTGTACATATTGATTCTTAATTTTTTGCAATAGTTTTAATATTTTTGTTCATTTGTTGTCTATTTTAAATAGTTAAAAAATTATTTGTTTAACGCTTATCTTTTTACCTCAGATTCGTTTCAGAGAAAATAAATCAATTGTTTTTCTGTACCTATGACAAATATCCTGCTTTTGATACATATTCTGTTTTTAGAAACCCGAAATCCGAAACCAGAAAACATAATTTCTCATTCTAAATATTGACTTTAAGAGAACGGTTTCACAATAATTGCAATTATTCTCGTTAGTATTCACGTCTAAAAATATAACCGTGACAAAATATTGCATTTTAATTAAATTATTATGACGATTTTATAACCTTGAAGGATGCAAATTGCTAGTTTCGTGGCATTTATATAATTTCTTCCTCGTTCAGAATCTATAAATAACAGACTCAAAAAAGTTTCCTCAATTTTGTAAAACGTATCTGTTTTATAAGGATCGCGCTAAAAGTAAGCAAATTCGTTTTATGAATTTAATAATTAAAGTACTCGTTTTAGCAAAATAAGAACAATCTGTAAATTAATTGAGAGATTCCCAACGCTCCGCTCAAAATCTGTTCCTACTATTATTGAAAACTCATCTGATGACTACAAGAGAGGAGTGCCCAAGGATCACCTTTAGTCCCTACATTATCCTTACAAATAATATCTAAACTAAGTATTTACTTTAAAAAGCTACTAAAAGATTGAAAATGCCGATTTTACAAAAGACATTAATTTGGAACACAGATGAAAGTTAGGCAAATAGATTTGCTGAACATACTGTAATTATTTGTAATAAATAGGTATTACACTAAAATAAATATTAAAATAAAACAGATCTAATCGCAACAACGATTTATAATCAACTAACTCAACAAAACTCTTTTTCTAACAAAAAATCCATAAGAATCATTCGGTGCGAAGCTACCAAATGTGATGCGAAAACTCTCGAAAATAGTTTCAGTTTCCGATTCGGTTTCGGCTAGTTTTCCGCCAAAACCGAAACTACAGCCGAAACTCCTATTTTAGGCCGAAATTGGCCGAAACCGTAACCGATATCGAATCTTCGGTCGGGCACTAAATGAGAATAAATGCCGTTTTTGTTTAAACAGATTAATTTACATTATATAAAAATATTTTCATTCCGTCAATCTATATAATCTATAAAATTATTGACTTCAAATAAATCAAAGTACGACTCTAAGTCGCCATTTTAATTACACTTTTCCATCACTTGAAGTTTGCTTGGGAAGATCAAAGATGAAATATCGTTCGCCGTTCAGTTCGAGCTCAAGCTCCAGAGGTCCAGTTACAGTGTCAGTACAACATCAAATATTGATAATGATGATAATAAAGAAGAAAATGTAAGCAAACAAAAATATCCAAAAACCAAAAATAAAAAATATGACAATAATAGAGATAATAGCAATAATAGCTCACCTTAGCAATATAGAAGCCTTCACTGTCAAAAGTAGATCTCATTTGACAACAAGATATTTATCAAATATCCAGGAAAATTATCCAAATATATTTTTTCATTAAAGCTGCGACATTCAAGTAGACATACAAGAAAAACTCAGTGAAACTCTAGTCTTGTCTAAACCAGCATAAAATATATGTCATATATCTGTGCCCTGCGCTACTTAGATTTGAATAATCAGGGAGATCGGGGTAAGATGATGAACGGGGCTAGATGACGAACTTCTAATTTAAATAACAGAATTAATTTTTGAAGTGCTACTACTGGTGCCATCTAGGTACAAATGCCCCGCACTAAAATTGATGCGCAGTTGTCAGACCCGCTGATTACTGCAGCAGTGATACGTCAACAACGGTTTTTATAGCATGGCTTGTAATATGTTCTAAATTTTATTACGAGGATTTAATAAGATAGCCTTCAAAAATTTTTTCACAATTTTGGAAGGGGTTAGAACCAAATACAAGTTTAAAGCAGACCGTATCTACAACGGAGACGAATTTGGTCTTTCAACCGTGCCAACGAAGCTACCAAAAATCATCACTCCAACAGCAGAACTACAAGTTGTTAAAATAGTAACAGCTAAGAGAGGTTTAAATACAACTTTGGTCGAGTTAGAATGAAACCCGAGTTGTTAAATGGTTGTGGTTGTCCTCCCGGTTCTAATGGTAGGGCACAACCTTCAGGCTGGATGACGGCGGAAACTTTTTTTGTCTACTTAAAACACTTTGCGCACTACACAAAACCGTATGTTGATGATCCCGTATTGTTACTGGTTGATAATCACATTTCCCATATTTCCCTTCCTGGAATCAATTTCTGCCAAGAAAATGGAATTGTGCTTGTAGGATTTCCTCCCCGCATAATCCACCAATTATAACCATTAGACGTTTTGTTTTTCCGGACCTTTTAAGGTATTTTATAATCAAATGTGTGATTCGTTTCTAATAAGTCATCAAGGAACTCCAATAACCGACAAATATATAGGACTTTTGTTCGGGGAGGCTTACTGCAGGGCAGCTAATATAAATAATGCTGTAAACGGCTTTAGAGCTTGTGGCATTAAGCCTTTTAACCCACTGGTTTTTGATGACAGTGATTTTGTACCTTCAAAAACAACTGAACATGATGAACAACCTGAAGTAAACGGTTCCCTTTTAATAAATGATGGTGATGATGACGATACCAGGTCATCAATAAAAAACACGGTTTCGTCGTCATCTGATGAAGAGGATCAAGTACCTCTGAGTGTGTTGGCGAAACAAATAAAATATTTTACTACACCTGAACAGACCACATCAAATGAAACATTTATAACTTCAACAAAGGTCAAATAGAGACACATAAACGTCAACTTTTACAGGTAAAGATACTTCAAATGAGCCTCTTCCTACTATTTGGAAACTTAGGAAAATTGCAATATCTGGAAGGTCCGTAATACCCTGAAAAAAAATTATCATCTTCCGTTATAAGTGGAACTCCAATGAACTTACAACTAGAAAAAAAAAACAAAGTGATTGAAGAAAAAACGAACAAAACAAATTAAAACAAGAAAACAACTGAAAGTACAGAAGGAATCTACAGTTCAAGAACATAGAGGACAAAAACGTCGAAAAACATTGCCCAGTGCTGCTTATATTGCAGATACCAGTTCTGCTGGTGCCAGCTGGTCTCAGCTCTGATCATCCCAGTGCTACTGATATTGCAGGTCCCAGTAGTGAGATTCAATATTTTTGACCTGCATGTAACGAAGAATATAGCGACCCACCATCTGAAAATTGGTTGCAATGTTCCATTGTATGTCATGGTGGCACGAAGCATTTATCCTTCAACTTTTTTTGTAATATTAAAGACCATGGACTCAGTGGTGACCGGAAAACGAATGTATATATGGTTGTTGTGTACATTCTTAGTATGTATGCCATTATCGGCAGTATAATAGCACTAATATTATAACTGATCCAATAAAATCGTTTATAATCATTTATTTTCAGATAGGGGCAGCAGAATCGCGGTGCAGACATATTATTCCTTATGAGGACGAAAGAAAATCAGAATGGCCGTACAGTCTACGCAATATATTTCATATAAATTATGATTGTTTATATTAATGTAGGGACGTGCTCTATAATGTAAGTCGTGATAAATAATTTATAGATCTCTAATTTTTCAATCGGTAAGTGAATCATATACGTAGTAATATGACACTTTAATAATAATAATAATAATAATAATAATAATAATAATAATAATAATAATAATAATAATAATAATAATAATAATAATAATAATAATAATAATAATAATAATAATAATAATAATAATAATAATAATAATAATAATAATAATAATAATAATAATAATAATAATAATAATAATAATAATAATAATAATAATAATAATAATAATAATAATAATAATAATAATAATAATAATAATAATAATAATAATAATAATAATAATAATAATAATAATAATAATAATAATAATAATAATAATAATAATAATAATAATAATAATAATAATAATAATAATAATAATAATAATAATAATAATAATAATAATAATAATAATAATAATAATAATAATAATAATAATAATAATAATAATAATAATAATAATAATAATAATAATAATAATAATAATAATAATAATAATAATAATAATAATAATAATAATAATAATAATAATAATAATAATAATAATAATAATAATAATAATAATAATAATAATAATAATAATAATAATAATAATAATAATAATAATAATAATAATAATAATAATAATAATAATAATAATAATAATAATAATAATAATAATAATAATAATAATAATAATAATAATAATAATAATAATAATAATAATAATAATAATAATAATAATAATAATAATAATAATAATAATAATAATAATAATAATAATAATAATAATAATAATAATAATAATAATAATAATAATAATAATAATAATAATAATAATAATAATAATAATAATAATAATAATAATAATAATAATAATAATAATAATAATAATAATAATAATAATAATAATAATAATAATAATAATAATAATAATAATAATAATAATAATAATAATAATAATAATAATAATAATAATAATAATAATAATAATAATAATAATAATAATAATAATAATAATAATAATAATAATAATAATAATAATAATAATAATAATAATAATAATAATAATAATAATAATAATAATAATAATAATAATAATAATAATAATAATAATAATAATAATAATAATAATAATAATAATAATAATAATAATAATAATAATAACAGTGCTGTTCCTAAAGTGGCGCTGGGAAACAGTAACAAAGCCTACACAAAACACGAGGCTAATGGCCGTAGTAGTCGACGCCGATGACACCAATTAAAAAAAAAAAAAAATAAAAAAAAAAAAAAAAAAAAAAAAATAATAATAATAATAATAATGTCACGATTCGTATAAATTCATATTTTTCCTAATTTTAATTAATTATTTAAATAACATCCTGTACATAAAACTTTGTTTAATTATGTCAACGATTTGTTTTAAATAGCAATAATGTGCAAGGTTGGTTATTTATTAATTATTAAACATTAGTTTTAATAACAATAAACTATGAGAAAGTTATAAAGGTAATGTCGAGGGGATGCACGAGGCTTTTTCGACAGGGAACGGATCCTCCCCATAGGAGGTCCCCCTTGTAGGAGATTCCCTGTAGCAGCTCCAGATCATAATCTTTATAGTTTAAATGAAAAGTCGTTTATTAGTATTTTGAATAATTGCGTTTTAGTCAGGCAAGAGTTGTGACATGTGCCCCAAAATTGGAGTTGGTAAGTTAATATTTTTTGTATCTTAATATTATATTGAGCCCCATATTTGTGTATGTCGAGTTAAGACATATTTTGTATAATAGTTGTAATTTTAATATTATATTTGTTTTGAGAAAACATTGTGTTTCCTTCAGCCCTTTTACAGAGACGTGTCAGGTTCTAACATCAAGAGTAGAACCCTTATACAGTTAAGGGCTACGAAGACAAGTTTAAGGCTAAATAGTGTTAATGTGATTGAGTCCCAAATTCATATATTTTGTTATGTAACCCCCGGGACATAGTCCCACAATTATTTAAAACACGTAAATCGTAACATTTCTTTATAAAAACTCGCTTAACGTGACAATAATAATAATAATAATAATAATAATAATAATAATAATAATAATAATAATAATAATAATAATAATAATAATAATAATAATAAGACTCTCCTTAATTCACCTCTTTACGAGTGAATGTTAACCCCAAAAAACTGAGCTTGTCCGGGGAAGGGACGGCTATTATTATTATTTGCCATGGCGCTCCGGGGCGACTTAAATCTGATTGATGGTGCCATTTGACTTACAGGTGAGAAAAACCCGGAAAACCCCACCATCATTTGTCTATTATAAACTCCTGGACAAAATTAACGCACCACTTATATTTTGCTCGATAATCTTTATTTATTGATAACTTACTGTACGACAAGTAGGCCATGGACCTTGTTTGACGGTGACAGTTGTTTTTATTTTTAAGCTAGCTAGTATTACGTAATACCTTGTTTTGACAGTAAAAAGTGCTGATTAAAGCAAAGTTTCTGTTAGAAGCAAGCTGCTGATTGTACTTAATTGTTTTTATTACATGCATGTTTGGAAGTTCATTTGCGAGAATATTAAGTAAAAAAAATGAACCGTCAAAGAAATCTGTCACTGGAGGAGGCAGTGCGAGCATCGACTCTCCTGAATGAAGGATATTCAATGCTGGTTTGTTAGGAAGACATTATTACAGCATCAGTCGCATAGTGAGGCGACGTAATGAAACGGGTTCGTACCATCGAAGACCAGGACAAGGGCGAAAACATTGCATTAATCAAATTGATGATCGTTTTTTAGACAACGTGCTCTTAGAGACAGGAGAGTAACTAGCAATCTGAATTAACAGATGTTTGAAATATCGCTATATTATCGTCTCGAACGGTTAGAAGACGTTTACATGAAGCAGGATTAAGCAACAGAAGACCAGCCAAAAAACACTTGCTTACCAGAGAACACAAAGTTCAGAGATTAACTTTTGCAGAATTAGACCATCAATGATTGGAAACGGGTTCTGGTCTCCGATGAAACTATAGCTAGCCTTAAAGCTCCAGATGGACGTGAGCGTGTCTGGCGAAGACAAGGAGAAAGGTTTGCCAGCTGTAATATCTCTCCTAAAGTGCCTTTTGGTGGTGGCTCTAAAATGTTTTGGGGAGGAATTTGCTTCGATGCTCGTATGGAGTTGGTCCCTATACCTACGAGGTCTATGAATGCCCAATATTACTTAGACAATATTATTGTCGAACATGTAATGCCTTTTGCTTGTTGAGCCAAATTTTTTATTCATGCAGGACAACGCTCGTCCCCACGTAGCTAGACAAGTTATTGGTTACTTACATGATGTTAATATTCCTTTATTAGAGTGGCCACCTAACAGTCCGGATATGAATCCTATAGAACATCTATGGGAATATCTCAAAAAAAAGGATTCATCACAACCAACACATAGAGGTTGCTATTGAAGAATTGGGAGAATATAATGCAAGCTTTTGTTGAACATTTCATATCAAGCATTAGGGTTGACCCAGATGCAATTCTCTTTTACTGATTTTTTTTCTTTTTTCAATTTGGAGTTATGCTAGCTTATTTATGCATTTCCAGCAAAAACAAATTTTTATGAAAAAAATAAGGCAAATTAAGTTCATGTAAAGATCATATTCCACTAATTATTATGTTCATCATTATTTCAATGTAACTTAGTTTTATGTTGTGTTTATATTGTAAATATTTAGATTAATTAAAGTGGTGCGTTAATTTTGTCCAGGAGTTTATTATTCATTCTGTATTAAACTCTGAAAGTGTTAAGTTCGTCTCTAATAACAATAAGTTTTCATATATTTCAATTATTAGATTGTGACCAAATTAATATGGGACTACTCCTGAAGTACCTCCTTTCTAACAAAAAAAGAATCATTGAAATCGGACACCGTGGTAAAGAATTATCGCTGAACATACATAAAAAAATATTACGACGAATTGAGAACCTCCTTCTTTTTTGTAGTCGGTTTAAAATCGTGCTTTTCCATTTCTTAGACAATTGCTATGTCCTTTTTCTCTAGACTCTTTACCAAACTATTCATTGATTTACCTTTTTATCCATATCTTTTAATTAATTCCTCCTCTCAGATCTCTTTTACAGTTTTTCGTTGATTCTGGGTCAGAATCACACAGGCACCAACCTAATGACTGATTATAATTACTTGTTGGAAAGTAATTTGGTAAATTATTAGCTTAGATTTAGTACGGGCGTAAAATCAGACTTTAAATTATTTGAAAAATTGATAATCTGCCAGTGAAACTACTTGTTGCTGATTGTAATTTTTGGGTGATTGATTAAAAATTATGTCATGCAATACCTTGAAAAGTAAAATTGAAATGACAATATTCGTACTAAATCTGGCTTCGCTCCAAATTTATATATAAACGTATCCACAAGTTGTAAAATTGTAAATATATTAATCGAATTTTGAAAAAAATTGTTAAACAGATGACATCGAACCATGATACTTCCTACAACTTCGGCCAAACTTAAATTAGATCTCATTTTTACATCGAGTTAAATTTTTGTATTTTTAATTTATAGTCAAATTACACGCACAATATAATAATAATAATAATAATAATATGCATTCTTCAAAGTATTCTCCTCTGTAATTAATTGTGAATTTTAAGAAATGAAGAAGATAAGAAATCGATCAAATAAAAGTCCTAAAATATGAGAAATAACTTCTTATTATCAATATTTATCATATTTTAATTTATTCAAGAACTACCCTATTTTCTTAGATTATTTTCAATTAAAACACACAAACTGGATAATTTGATGCATTATTTATTTAAATAATATTGATTAAGGAGCTAGATACTACTGGAATATTGAATTTAGATTTACCAGTGGCCTGTGATATGACCTATAAACTGTAATTATATTTATTGTTTGTATAAGCTTTCTTTTATTACCATTTGGTCATTAGATACACAAATCATTAGAAAGTATTAAAACCTTATAGAATGAAGGTATATTAATGATATTTTATAGAATGCAATAAAGGACATATAAGTAGTTTAAAAAAAGACCTATAATTAAGGTTGCCACCTGTCCTTTTTTGAAAAGGACAGTCCTTTTTTCAAGCAAAATGTCCTTGCGACTTTTTAAAGCTTAAAATGTCCATTCTTACAGCATATGTCCTGTTTTACACTTTGATATCTTTGTAAAAATGTACAAGCTAAGAACCTTTTTTTTTTAGAAGCTTGGTAGAAGGACGAGTACTTTTTTGGTGACAGTTTTTTCTTTTTTTTATAAGTTTTGGAGAAGGATTAAAGCCCTTATGTATACCGGATCCTCTATCGGCATCATAGTCCTTTTTGCACTTTTCAAAAAAGTGGCAACCCTACCTATAATAGATACGAAATTATGTTATAAAATCTACATAGAATATAAATAAATATAATTTGGCAACATTGTTTGAGAGTAATTAAGATAATATAAGTCGGGTGGTCAAAGTAAAAATTGCTTTTGTGTATATAGCAGGGGCGGTTTCTCCATTGATTCATTTATGCAGTTAAATTTCATAAAAAAGCAATATTTCAAAATCATATAAATAACATAAAAAAATAAATTTAATTTTAATATTTTTATTATTTTTATACATGTTAGTTTCTATTTTTTGGTACGCCACTGCGCTCTGATTCGTAGCGTCTCTGTCGGTATACTAGAGGTTTCCGCAATTGCCTGTAGTTAAAAAAAGAGGTCAACAGATCCGTGAAACAAACAATGTAACTGCTTTTAACTTCAAATTTATCAAAATACGACTCATAAATAGTGTTTATGTCGTCTATACTTCATTCTATCTGTTAAACAACGTAGTTTTACAACTGTAATTTATATTTTATTTTTGTTCCAGTATCTAAGAATAGTCATGTGTTTGGTACCCAACTGTAAGTACTATGCAGTAAGAAAAAAATTGTTAATTGGGTAAATGGATACAGTGGCATCAGAAGACAGAGATAAAATTTAATTATATCCTATATAGTATATCGGGTAAACTATAGCAACTTTATTGGGACGACTTTTATTTCAAATGGTACTCTTTTATAGGAAAACAATCCAATTTAAGGGATGACTGGGTTCCATCAAGAAATGAGCTCTTATGGCAATGATATAAAGTACCTAACTTTAAACAGATCTTAGATTGTAGTTGTCAGCCAAGAAAAATCATTGTACCAGAAGATATTTCACAAGTATTACAATTTTATTATATGTTTTGTTTGAACAAGGATAATTTCTTAACCGTAATACAATTTGCATATGAATAATTGTTTTATTTTGTAGGTTGTCCTAATTTGAAGTTATAGAAATATGCCTTATCTATAAATGCTAGAGGTACTGATACAGTGTCAGAATTATGAGGTTATCGCTGGGATCTACAAAAAAATGGAAGCTAAACTTACATTACAGTTTTTTTAAAGACGATGTAAAAAATAAATATTGCACTGAACTAAATTAATTTAAGAAACTAAATAGTTGTGTCTATATTAAGTGTGTACTTATATCATGAAGACTAAATTAAATATGAAACTATGGTTAATAGTGCAGTTTTATAAAGGTTATATTTTTAAAATAAGCTCATCGAGACCTTTCCAGGGGTATACTATACCTTGTATTAGTAATGTCGCAATAAAATTTGACCAAAAATAATATAACACTATGTTCAATAAACTTACTAGATAAACAATACTATGTGCACATGATGTTTTTATCTCTCACGTTAATGGTATTATTCATAGAGGCATGTTGGAGGTATATGACACTATGTCATAGAAAATTTGTTATTAGAACGTAGAAATGTGTTACAAAAATCAACAATTAATGTATATTAGTTAGATTATTAGTAAACGATACATATTGTGACAATAATTGGGGCTAACTGCATTTCTTTTCGAAATATAATATATATGGAACATAAAAAGTGTCCAAAAAACATTCAGTCTGCTAGCTCTACTGAAAAGTTGAGTAGAATGACATAGTTTATCTTCTAGGTACTGATATATCTAATAAATAATTTTCAAAACTTTAATTTTATCATTCTTTTATTGTACCTTTTTTTTAGTCTTAGACATAACCAATAATGTGCATAGATGGTTTTCATAGATGTTTTCAGCGTATTAGAAACAAAACAAATATTACAATAACTAAAATAGCCACTTTTTAACATAACAAAATACCAATATATCTTTTTCAATGAAAATCATATGTTTGTTTTCACACTCCTCTAATCTACGTGTTTGTGTGTCTACTTGTCGCCATTTATGAAGCACAGGGTCACGTGTTCTAGACAGCCTAATTGCAGTAAAGACGTAATGGCATAAAATGTAATAGATATATTACAATTATTATAATGAAAAAACAACCTTGCTTCGCTTGGTCAGTTCACTCTGACTTTGATCCAACGTTGCCACATTTAATAGATTTCTACTTTTTTTATAAATTTGAATCACGATACCAGAGGATATTGAGAATCAAATTATCTTATTTTGTAATATGTTTTTGTGTAACCGTAATTTTGTTTAATGTCAAAATAAAATATTGTCAATCATTAAATAAAATATAATATGAAAGCCCCAAAATCTCGTTATATTACTAACAATACCATTATTACGCAGCACCCAGCAATAGCCTGCGGCTATTATAGGAAACGTACAGGTGGAAAAAGAAGTGGAATGTTACTCACCGCCCTACAGTGTGCTGCGGTCGTCATAGGTAAAAGTACAAGTAAAATAAGATAGAATAGTCCAGAAATGTATGGAAATGTCATTACCCGTCAAGAATATTCTAGACGACAGTTCGAGAAGGGTCAAGCCTTGGTCAAACAAGCTATATATGGATGATCCTGACGCCAGTTTTTAGTTTTATGATAGACGTTACATGTTAATGTTATCAGTTGCATTGTTATTGTGTAAAGTTGAGTTGAAATAAATTGCGATACCAAAAACCTGTGTAACATTGGTGACAGGGGTGGGATACAAAGTAAAAGTTTATGGTAAATACTAGATCCACTGAGTACGAAGCAGGCATGGATACTTCAGACCCACCAGCATGGTTTTTGAAGATGGAAGAGGAGAGAGTTAGGCGAGAAGAGGAAAAGGAAAGACGTAGGAAGGAAGAAGCGGAGGAAAAGGAAAGGTGAAGGAAGGAAGAGGAGGAGGAGGAAAAGGAAAGGCGCAGGAAGGAAGAAGAGGAGGAAGAGGAAAGGCGTAGGAAGGAAGAAGAGAAGAAAAAGGAAAGGCACAGGAAGGACGAAGAAGACGAGAAGGAGGAGAGGCGTAGATAAGAAGCGATTGAAATTATGGACAGTTTGCTACAAATCCAGGAAACCTTTAAGAAAGAGGTTAGTCAGCTTAAAATTAGAGTAGATCTGTTAGAGCAACAACAAGAATATCTAAAAGTTAATTTAGAATAGCAGCAAGAGCATTTAAAAACTAATTTAGAACAACAACGAGAGATTTTAAAACAACAGGAAAAGGCTAGAGTAGAGTTCGAAAGGCAAATTAGACTGGTTGAGTTAGAAAGAATAATTCGTAGCCAAGCTTCGATAAGCAACAAAGAAACTGAAAACACTACCTCGTCTTCATCCATAACCGAACCAAGCCAAATTCGAATCTCACTTTTACAAAACTATACTAGCAAGACTCTTAAGCCACCCACGTTTGACGGTCAGACAATATAGAAAACATATCGACTCTAATTTGAAGCTGCAGCTAGAGCCAATGGCTGCACCGAGAAAGAGATGGCGGCTTCATTGATAGTGTCACTGCGAGGTCAGGCGGCAACCGTTTTACAGTTACTTCCTCAAGAGGAACCCAGTTATTCATCTCTCGTCCAAGCTTTGGAGACAAGATATGGCCAGCAGCATTTGAAACGGGTATTTCAAAGCCAGCTAAAAATTCGTAGTCAGAAACATAATGAAAGTCTACAGGAATTTCCAAGAACAAATCGGAATAGAGGCATTCATTGATAGATTACAAGATGCGGAAATGCAGCAAGTCCTACAACATCACAAGACGCTGAGGAAGAAACTGATTGCAGCCCAGGAATATGAAGCGGTAAAACTCCTATCCAGATCTTCTCGGGCAAAAGTTAGGGAAATCAAATCCCAGGAAAATGAGGAGGCCAATACTAATGCTATTCCTCAAATCTTTAATATCCTTCAAAATATGCAACGAAACAGCCAAAATGGAAGCAGGAGATGCTTCAATTGCGAACGAATCGGGCATCTTCAAAGAACCTGTAGAAGCATGGCTCATTCTATAAATCGAGAATCAGCGAATGAGACCGGAAAATCATATAGATCAATCTTTCCAAGCCCGTCACTAAGACCAACAAGAATTAAATACAGCAGCTATGCGCCCCGAAGAAGCCAATCACCTATACCGAGCCGGCTTTTAAACAATAACCAGAAAGTAGAGCATCGAAGAGGTCTCCATAGCAACGTAGACATTCTCTTCGGGCAACCCCGTTTAGAGGAACAATGCTGGTATGGTAAATGGCTCAAAGAACGAGAAGAACCGGTTGATAAAGTTACTCTTCGGGTAACCACTATCAAGCCAGAGAGCGACGAAGAAGACATCACCCTTGAAAGTCTGAGACAGGGACAGAAGAAAGACAATGACTTAAATGTTGTCCGAGAATGGCTGAAAAACAAAGTTACACCTACTTGGCAAGAGATAACCAAATACAGTAGAACTATAAAAGGCTACTGGACCCAGTAGGATTCCCTGTATCTTCACGATAGCCTATTGCACCGGTAGTGGGACAGCCCCGATGGAGTACATGTAGTCCGCCAAGTGATACTGCCGAGGTCACAGGTGAGAAATGTATTGAAGGAGCTTCATAGCAGCCGTTCAGGAGGACACTTTGATACTAAAGGGACACTGGCACGAGTTCGGGAAAGATTTTATTGGGTCAATTGCCGACGGGATGTAACGGATTGGTGTAAAAACTGTGATGTATGCAATGGCAGGACAACGATCTATGGATTCGCTCGGGAACGACTGAAAGCCCACACCGATAAAACAGAAGCTAGAATCGAGAGGCGTGCCACAGATACACGTTTTGAGAGGGGTGACAAGGTATGGCTGTGCAATCCCAAGCAGCGAGGAGGACTTTGTCAGAAATCGCAACGGAACTGGGAAGGCCACTACTCCGTACTTAAGGAAAATCAACGACCTGATCTGCCGCATTCAACTGTCAGCGGGAAGTAAACCCAAGATAGTTCACGTTGAAAAGTTAGCGCCATATCGTGGTCCAGATCTTGTCCTTTGGCTTTAACCAGATCCCAGTAATCAAGTTATTCGGGGCGAATAACTAGAGAGGAGGGAGCAATGTTACGCAGCACCCTGCAGTAGCCTGCGGCTATTGTAGAAAACGTACAGATAGAAAAAGAAGTGGAATATTACTCATCGCCCTACAGTATGCTGCGGTCGTCATAAGTAAAAGTACAAATAAAAGAAGATAGAATAGTCCAGAAATGTATGGAAATGTCATTACCCATCAAAAATATTCTAGACAAACAGTTCGAGAAGATTCGAGAAGGGTCAAGCAAGCTATATAAGGATGATCCTGACGTCAGTTTTCAGTTTTATGATAGACGTTACATGTTAATGTTATCAGTTGCATTGTTATTGTAAAGTTGAGTTGAAATAAATTGCGATACCAAAAACCTGTATAACACTATTATTAATATAATATTTAATAATTTTAGTCCTAAAACTACCACAGTTTGATTTTTCCTAGTAATTTAATAGTATTTGTTGAAAACACCAAAATTAACTTAAAATTAATAAGCTGTCATGATGTAATTATAATGTAAATTTATTTAAGTCCACGCCTGTATATATTGATTTATGGATTATCTGTGCCAATTCTGACATACTTCCGTTTCTACTATACGTACCTACTTATCACGAACATAATAAAAATAATTATTAAAATCTGAATTTACTGATCAATTTGACGATCCTGGTATAACGTTTTTTTCATAATTTGGTACTAGTACCTGACATATTTAATATCATTAAGTAGTTTCTAATTAAGCACAATCATTCATGTTAAGTTTATCTGTCCATCCTGTACAAACTACCATAAACTGAATGCGTTATCGCGTTTTTATTACCGGATGTCCATTTTGGACACATTTACCGTATGATCGCGTTTAAAACTGTCACTAATATTGAGGTCACGGGGGCACTAATTATTTGTTATGTATAAATTAACATCAATTAAGCAAAAATTAAACGGACAAACTGACGCCTATTCTCATACAAAAATAATTGAGTTCCCAGTTGAATAATATATTTCCTACATACATATACGATCGCAAAAACAAAACAAGGACACTGTAGCGAGTAATGTATATAAAATTATGATTTAGCTATTTTCTCAAAGAAAAACTGGAAAATTACGATCATTGTCAGGCAATCTCAATAATTATATTTATAGTAATGTTGGGTTTATGTAAAACAATAAAAGATTATTTTCGGAACTTCTGATTTTTAAATTCAAAAATAAAATGTATGTAGTACAAAATTTCATCAAAAATCATCATTCTTTCCAATAAAATTTCAGCTTAAACCCGCAGTTCAAAATAGTACCGTTATTTTTAGTCAAACAAATGTTGTTGAGTTGGTTATGTTCAATTTAACAATAACTGCAATTAAGTCATTGAGTTAAACTGGTAAAGAAAATTATCGAAACACGTTATGGAATGCAAGTGTTAAGATAATAAAGATTAAAATAGAGAAGGTAGACGACCTTGGCATAAAACTTACGAAATTCATAGTGATTAAATCGAATGTGTCACCTAAGTAGCTACGGGCTAGGTTCGTTTGTTGCATTTTTGAATGGTAGCTTCTTTTTACAAAAACAAAAAACTGTAATGATAATGTTACAATTTTTCTATCTGTTCTATCTTTAAAAATTATTAGCGATAGTAAACAAAAAAAAACTACAGTGAAAGTACAAAATGGAAATTGGAAAATCAAATATAAAAATAATTCCTAAATTCAATTCCAATCCGTAGATTCCTTTCAATTTTTCTAATGCCACTATGCGGCATCGTGCAGAATATGATGTACTCGTATATGCTTGCACCAATATTCTTCCATTCGTTTCCGTTATCCCTTATAAGTTTCAAGTACGGATCTGATTAGTTTGGAAATTATTACCATACATTATCATTTTAATTTAAAAATAATTTGAAAAAACTGAAACAAATCTCAAAAATCTGCATACGAATTATCAAGACTATCTCCGAAACCCAAAGTTGAAAACAAATACTTGAAAATTTTAAAAAAAGTTTGTCACAGCCGGACATCCTTGTATGCTAGATAAGTGCCCTTTCTTCTATACTATCACAACATTGACTGTCGAGATTCCTAGATAGAAATTTGATGTGTTGCTTCGGGCCAGACGGCGGACACGCTCGTTCTGAAAGCTTCAAATACCTCTATACAGCATCGATGTATACCTATAAGAAATGCATTTATGCATACTAAGCCCATATCTTCGTCAGCATGATGCAATATTCGTTGAGAGACTTAACCTGAGTGAGAAAATTGTGAAGTTATTACTCAGGTTTAGTCCAGAGTGTTTTAGAGTGATTTAAAGTTTTATCTGTTTTGCAGTGATTTTAAAGATTTATTATTCAGAACATTTAAAGTCGTCCCATACAAAATACATTATTTCAGAAGCATTTCAGAAATATTTCAAACGTTTCAAACATATAACATTTCAAGCACAAGTTTCTGAAATATTTTACTTAAATATTTCACTGAAAATGTTTTTGAAACTTGTTATAAATGTAACACAAAAGGTTATAAAAACGGGTTATGTTGTAAAAGGCCAAGAATTAATTGAAGAAGAAGAAGATAGGTTATGTAGTAGCTATTTTATTCCAGAGACAACTCTAGATTCTAAATAATTGAAAGGTTGCGTATTGTCATGAAATTCCTAAAGCCTACCCTGTGTAAGCGCGACCTTGGAAGTCTGCCACTCGATTCATGATCGAAGCAACGCTGACGTGTGAAGACAGTCGGACGACGTCTCGAATATACAAGAAACGACGGAATTTTCTAGGTATGCCGCTGACGCTTCAAGAAACTGCCATTGAGTCATAGAGATTAAATTTTCGGGAGCGCCTGGAAACTACGAGCACAGAATTGGACTTAATATAAATAGCCGACTCATTGGCGCATAGTTTAGTTTTAGTATAGAACATTGTAATGAAAAGTTAAAGTGTAATTAATAAATTAGAATTGTTAGTTAGTGTCTAAGTATTATATAAATTAAATAGTGTGTTTTAAATAAATAAACTATAAATAAATTAGATTATCGTTGCAGTATGTTGTCGATTTTTGCCAATTGCTTTTTAGGGTACCGAACCCGAAGGGTAACCAACTGGACCCTATTATTAGGCCTCGGCTGTTCGTCCGTCTGTCTGTCAACGGGCTGTATCTCATGGTCCGTAATAGGTAGAAAGTTTAAATTTTCACAGAATGTTGTTATAGCTAAATTAAAAATAAAGGGGGCACTCCTCTACTAGAAACCTGTTTTTTTGGCTGTTTTTGCTCGTTCTTAATAAAGTATTTAAAAAGAACCTGGATAGTAATAAATCTTGTACGATGATGCGGAACCCTTCATGCGCGAGTCCTACTCGCACTTAGCCGGTTTTTTGTTTGTGCGTTGTGCTATTGCGTGAGAAATAGAATAATTGAGGTAACTTTTCTACAGAAATATAAGGCTTGTAAGTAGATTAATTTACTTTTTCTACACCCGTATTATAATAATGCACTTATATGCCCATAATCCGTTTCATAATGATACCCATTATGATACAGATTTTTCATTATGATACAGATTTTTAATCAATAGAAACCTACAATTTTTCAATCAAGCATGATGTTTGACGTTTGTCCTAAATTCCTATGTAATTGTTTTAGTTGTCAAAACGTATTAAATTTTCGTAGATAGCTAAACTTCGATAATTATAATATTAAAATGTCTGATATCAGCGATATAGAAGACTCCTCCACACATATCGGAGAAAGGAGAAAATGCAGTACAAAATATTTTGCCCCAAAAATCTGTGGTAATACCAATACCCAAGGTAATACCATTAATTACAATTTTGTAGAATTTTTTATAGAAATACGAGTAATTACTGTTATTGTGTTCAATGCCAATATAAATAGAATATTTATAGGTCTTGATTATTTATCGGGTGTAGAAAAAATAGCGTATGCAACTCTCATGTAATGGTTATTAAAACACTCGCATAAACCATACGAAACTCGCCTTTGGCTCGTTTCGTATCCCGGTTAATACTCGTGTATTAATAACCATCATTACATGATCGTTGCATAATATACTATTATCTCATTCACTGTGACGAGTGACGCCATTTCGTTATTCAAATTTGCAGGCAGTTTTAGGGCCAATCTTTTCACTTCTGAGTAAAGTTAAACATAGAGTTACTTGACGGAACAACGAACTATAGCCTATAATCTAACCAGCAAGTAGTTACTTTCAACTTTACTCAGAGGTGAAAAGACTAACCCTTAGTGTTATGTTTATCTACTCGTAAATATAACCTACACATTTATTATCTCTCCCCTAATTTTATTTATTAGTTCTACAGTTCTGATTGAAAATCAACTAATCATGTTTTATTATAGTGAATTTAAAGCAATATTCATTGAACTACTGTTAATCAAATAATTTGTTCAAGATCCTTTTAAAGTACCTATAATTTGTCTCAGGTTAGTGCATTTATGGAAATGAAGCGATTCGCCTTTATATTTTATGAAATAATGTTTAAAAATTATTTATTTATTTCTTTAAGAATTGATGTTGTTGTTTTGTATAGGTATTTTAAATAAACAAGTAGTCTAAAAAAATATTACAGTGTAATATTGCATTCATGAATTTATTTTGCACTAATATTCCAGAAATATTTTAGAAACGTTTCATAGTATTTATGAAACAAAACTAGAGTACATATCTGAAATATTACTATGAAAGATGTAAAATTTTTATTTCAGAAATATTACTGTGAAATATTATAAATTTACAGGACATTTTTACATTTCAAGCACATTTCAAAAATGTTTCTGGTACGTTTCGTAATATTTATACAACATTACAAATATTTCAATGTAACTTCTTGAAATATTTCCAAAATGTGTTTGTGCTTCAAAAAAATTGTGAGTCCGATTATTTTCCAACTGTTTAAAAACTCTTTGAACATTTACAGTTTCTATAGTAACTGCAAAAATAATTTGTTCAAAAATAATTTATCCAAAAATAACGTGTCCAAAAATAATTTGTCCAAAAATAATGTGTCCAAAAATAATTTGTCCAAAAATAATTTGTCCAAAAATAATTTATCCAAAAAATAATTTATCCAAAAATAATTTGTCAAAAAATATTTTGTTCAAAAATAATTTGTCCAAAAATAATTTGTCCAAAAATAATTTGTCTAAAAATAATTTGTCCAAAAATAATTTGTCCAAAAATAATTTGTCCAAAAATAATTTGTCCAAAAATAATTTGTTAAAAAATAATTTGTACAAAAATAATTTGTCTAAAAATAATTTATATTTTATTAAACAAATATAATTCCAAATTAAAGACGCATAAATTATACATTTATCTCGCCAAAAAATCGTTGTAGCGTCCCCTAGGACGAATCCTGACTGCGCCACTATTATTATTCTAATTGAAAAACTTTATTTGTAAATACGGTTCACGTGTATGACAATGAGAAGTATGAATAAAAAACAAGTATTTGCTTTTATTTAAAAATTGGTATGAATATTGGTTATTTTTCAATGAATGGCCCTTGCATAATGTTCTCAGAAACTAACTAAAATATTTTCTTCATTGGAAAATAAACACTATTTGTTACCAATAATTAATTATATAAAAGCAATTGCTTAATTTGTATTTACACTATCCAATAACGAATTCGTGGATATTTATGTTAGGCTAGTTCGTTCCTAGACGTCACCTACTTTATTTATCACATATTTATGAAAAACCTAAATACATTACCGACATAGGCGTAGAGCAGGGTGAAAATAAGTTATATTTTGGATTAAAAAGTCAAAAAAAGATTGACTTTTGAATTAATTCCGAATTTTAGAATTATTTCAGACTTAAAAAAATACAAATTTTATTTACTTAAGTACCGAAAAAAAATACAAGAAACTACAAAAAAATTTTTAGTTTCTTCAAAAATCTTAAAACGTATAACATAAATTATACCTGAGTACATCTCCCTATAAATAAAAATACAGGAACAAAAGTTTAGCATTATTTTTCAAATATGCAGAATACTTCAACTTTCAATAAGCACTTGTAACCTACTTCACCCAGGTACCTTCATAATTAATTAATTCCATTTATTAAAAAAAAGTTGCATTCTTATTAAATTCAAATTTCTACATTTCGATTTCGATACAAAATTCCGATAATTTCTCAACGCAAGTAATAAATCGACCACCCTTTTTTTATCCACCCAAAATCGTCCCCACCGGAGCTACGACAAATTAAAGTCACAAAAAGTCATTAAAATGGGTATAAATACACGAACCCGAGAAATTCTAGAAGCATTCATCTTTTATTTTGTATCCAGTCTAATTCATTCATTATTATATTAAATACAGTCTAATTCAGTTGCTTTTGAATTGAGGTACATTTTAAGTTCATTATTCAGTACCTTTCCTAAACCGACGCTCTTCCTAACCGTCGTCTATCCTACCCTACCTCCTATCTCCTGAACGCTGTCACGTCCCGACCATCAACGTCCCGCCGCCCTACTTTCCTACCTTTCTACGTTCCGATGACCTATCTTCTGAACGCTTTTCAAGTCTGGACGCTCTAAGTCCGCCGCCACCATCTAAGTATTTCCTACCTTATATCCGTCCCGACGAACTATCTCTCGAACACTGTCACGTCCCGACAATCAACCTCCCACCGCACTACTTCCCGATACTGGCCGTCCCTAAATATTTCCTTCATAATATTCTTGACGACACTACCTAAGTATTTCCTACCGTGTGTCCATCCCGACACATTACTGTAATAAATACCTTCCTCTCTGCCACGATGCTAGGCATCTCGACGCAAGGTGACGCTTAGCGTTGTGACGTACCCAAAATTGACGTTGTTACAACTCTAGACAAAATTAGTACATAATATCTAGTTTAGACGAAGCTAATGTCTGTATTTTTAATGGTGAGTCAAAAAGTTTAATTTAACTTTCTTTAAGATACCACCGGGGTTTCGTTTGAACGAGGGCCTGACATTTTCTTCAAAATTTTATCAATGTAATCAAATAAACCACATGACCTTCCGGCATTCATCCGGAACAACAGTTAAGTTAACATATGTTTTCAGAGGGTGAATTTGAGTAATTTAAATAGAAATTATAAATATCAATATCTTGGATAAATTATGTAAACCTAGATAGTAAAATTTAATAGTAAATTAACCATCAGGTGAATTGACACTGTTCTATAGTTCAAGGGGGCCCGTATACTAGCCATTAGGTTTGAACCATATATATGTGAACATCAATACAGTAAGTTAACCAACTTGCGAATTGGCGCTGTTCGTTAACTCAATTGGTCATCAAGCTACATAAAATATATCTTAATAGGAAATGAACGTGATCCGCGTTAGATCGGGACTCAAATGAGATCTCATTAAATAGTACCTATTGTAATATACTTTGCTCATTATTACGTTACATTTTAAAGTATGAAAAATAAAAGGCTTTAAATATAAATTTTGTATCGTTTTATTTACCAATTTGCATCAAACTTTGCATCGAATCCTGGTTTATCTAGATTATCATTATCACTACGTGGGTATATAAATTATCAATTAATTAACTAGACGATCACTACTACTAAAAAAAAAAAGGCAAAACACAGTAAGTATAGAATTTAAAGTAAAACAAAATTGAGAGGTTAATAATAAGATTTCAGATTTAAAAAAAAATCAAAGGGGTATAGGGGTGGGCGATTACATACTCTATTTTTTGTTTGTGTTTGTTTATTATATGAAGCCAAAAAGATAACAAAACTCTCCAGTTATATATCTAATATATTTATATTTTAAAAGTATTGTATACTTAGATACAGAATATTCTCTCGATGGGGAAACACCAAAAACAGGCAAAAATAAACTTTTATTAGGAACTTGTGTCAACCAATTATTGGGAACAAGCTAAGTAATTATGATCCAGATTTATTATTTAATAAATTAAATGTAGCATTGTACGCTAAGGTTAGGATCACAAACTTATACATTTGTCTTCTAGAAAAAATGTTGACTGCGCCCATGAAAGAAAGTTTCAAAAACCATATCGCATATTCGATCTTCATCATAATAAGCTTTTAAGGAAACTAAAACCTTATGTTAGATTGATAGCGGTCAGCAGATATCAGATTAACTTCAAAAAGTGCGACTAGTTTCGGTCAATGACCTTAATCAGACATGCAACTAGCCGAATCTAGTCGCACTTCGCTCCTGTTAAATATAAAAAAAAAATATGTGGTAAAGACGTTTTTCCTTTCCTTTGCTTATAATAAGGTTATGGACAATCATACTGTTCACAATGATACTTTTGACAATAAAACTGTTCACAATGATGATATTTACAATGATACTGTTCATAATGATATTGTTCATAATGATATTGTTCACATTGATAATATTCACAATGATACTGTTTTTGTAATTATTATTCACAATGATACTGTTTTTGTAATTATTTACTAACGGTAAGTGTTTTTTTTTTTAATGTTTGTGGCTAAATTTTACAGCTATCCTACAGACTATTATCTGACATAACACAACCTCATATTGCGTCTTGATCTGGACATTCTTGACTAGTTTTGAGTCAGATGTATTTAGTAGTGAGGAAGGTAAGTAAGATCACAAAAATTCTTGAAAGAACCAAAACAAGCCTTTTGTGAAAGAAAACAGTCTAGTTACTCTTCTGCCTATAACATCGAGAGACATTGGATTATATTTAGAGAATAACAGCAGTGGTAAAAAATTAACGATTTTAATAAGTCAGATTTTTGGAAATTTTATTATACGTACACTTGATCTTAATACTGATTCAGTTAAAAACTAATCTCATCCCAAGTACATTTCTTTTTCTTACAAATAATATTTTTTAAAAACACGTGACATATTTACTGATCTGGGGATTTCGATGATTTAATTCGTGTTGGTACAACACGCTATCATTAGCTCGTAAAAAAGTGTGTGTGAGGCCCAGGGCAAAGAGTATATATAGTTAACACAAGAGATCGCACTTAAATGTCAATCGATTTGAAAGTCTGTGAGCCAAAAAATTCAAAATATTTTACGCGGGAAAAATGTATCTAATCTAATATAACCTAGCTTTCTGATAATTTCTCTTTTTGGTTTAAACATTTTTTTGTGATCGAATTTTGTTATAAATCTGTATTTTTATTACAAATTACATCCTAAAGGTATGTACAGTGAAAAACTGCAAAAATACTAATAAATTTTCTAGATGTCATTTGGTGACGCCAGACTTGTCAAAAATACTCCAGACCAATAGGGAGGAGGCATTGATGTCAACATTATTTTAAAAACCAAAAAAACATAAATTTTGTAATAACCACACTATTTATGTTTTCAAGTGACTTAAAACCTGAATATTTTTTACTTTTAGATGTTATTTGTCTCATGTGTCAGCAACCAACGTGCTGATTGGTGACCCCAGGCTTGTCAAAAATAGCCAGGACCAATAGGACAGAGGTACCGAGGTCATTGAGATTTGAGCTAGAATTTAACATGGGAAGTATAGGGAGTGACAGGCATGTGCCCAGGGCACGGCATATGCCGTGCCCAGGGTTTGTAGACAATACGGTGGTCTCGCCCGGTTGCTAGGGACGGATGTGTGACGTTACAGAATGAAAAATCGAAGTGTTTATATTTTTATTTTTGGACTAATTTCCAGTTTTTATAATATCAGTAGTTTAATGTTTTGAAATTAGAATTGGTTCTATTTAATTGTTGTAAGAAACCATCTTATCTGCTTTTAAATATAGGGTGGACAAAGCTGCAATTAAGTTAAAAATAATGAATGATAATCGCAGAATAATACTCTTTAGGTACAGTCCTTTTCTTATAATGATTTTTGTGTCTAAAAATTATTTGCCAACAGCTCGCTCCGCTAAATAAAGTGTGATCCGAGATTGGCTCGGAGGCCGTACCCTAACCCAGAATGTTTAAAATAAACCAATTACACAATAATATTTCTCTTTCATTTTCAAATAAAAAGTAATTAATTTGAAATTTTATGAAAATCATTACATGGTTTTCCTGTTTTGTAGGTTATCTTTCAAAAAATAAAACTACTGATATTATAAAAACTCTAACACTAAAACATAATTCATAAATAAAAATGTAAACATCACTAAATAACAATAAAATATTAGATTTTTTAAAAAATTAATGTACGAACCTAAGTAGAATATTTTCTGTAAACTCACTTTTTTCATTACGTGACGTCACTCCGTCACACCGGAATGAGGCCACCGTTTCAGTCTACGAACTGTGTGTGAGACCAACTGCTTGTTTACACTTTGTTATATTTTATTTTTGTGAAAAACAAAACAAGGTTTTGTGAAAAATTAAGCAAGGTTTTGTGAAAACCGATTCAAATCTAAACAAAATTAAATATTATAATTTGAGACATACGAAATATCATAATATCATTATATATAACTGACATCTCGATTTCAAGAATTATCGATTAAAATCGATTGGAATATCCGAATTTTTTGATTGAACACAATGTTAGAGATTAATATCTCTTTATCCCTGATTTCCGACAATTATCAAATTTTTTTATTAAAATTATTTTAAACATTATTTTAATGAGTATCACAAATAACTTATTTGGTACTCAACAATACGATTATCAAAGCAAAGACTCATCGGACGTTATCGATTAATTGCTCTAGATCATACACTCCTTATTAATGCATGTGACTAGGCTAAGCATTTGGTATGGTGACATCAAGCCCGCGAAATTTAAATAATACGGTTGATATTAAAAAAAAAATAACGTGGTAAGCGGTAGATCATAGTCCTTATATACTCAACTGTCAATTTAAAAACAAATGCTAAAATTATCCATTATTTTCTACATTGTTTGCTTTACAAGAAGAATGTCATTCTTGGACCGGTTTTGTCCCTATATTAGGACTCGTCAGTTAGAAATAAATTTATTAAATTTAAATAAAACATTGACAATACAATTTTAATACTCAATTAAAAAAAATTGGCTTACAAATTCTAATATTTTCAGAATTCCAGGAGGTGTCAAGAAGTAATTCGGATTTAGCGAAAGTTTACCAGAAGGGGCTCTACCGACGTAACTCGGTGATTCTGGATACACTGTTATCACTGTTTCCGTCATTGTTTAGAAAATAATTACCGATTTTTCTATTAATATATTTTTTATTACTTTAAATACCAGTTTTAAAGTAAATCTGGTAAAACGAGTTTCTATCGTTAATCTGAATGAGCGTCGCGTTTCGAGATTTTTTCAGAACTGAAGATATTTTTAGACGCCTTCACTAATATAGGTACTATTGTGGGTCAATCTTGGCAAATTTTTGAGTGTTGTTTCGACATTAGAGTGTTCTCATCAAAATTCTTAATATTTTTGGAATTCATAGGCGCGTTACTATAATAATTTGATTAAATACAAAAGGGATATAAGTTTCTTATTTAAAAGAGCTGAAAATAATTCATGATCCTGTAGGTATAGTCCAAGCGGTGGGTGGTTTCTATTCGCAAAAGTTCGAAAAAGAAATGAAATTTGGTGAGACGGTAGACATGGGTCCCTTGATACTACACCTAAGTTTGCGACCTCGGGGGGTTGCCGCTCGAGTGGTGGAGGGCTGAAAACTTGGCGTCGCGACGCTTTTCGTGAAATAGTGCTGTTGTGGTAAGTGCTATCGAAAGAAAGTTTAAATAAAATATGTACAGGACAAAATGGTGCACAATTTTGAGCTGTATATTTTTTTATCTACGGTCAATAGTTTCCGCTCTACGACGAGCCAAAGTAGGGGGTTGATTTGCAATGTTCAACAAAATGAGAATTTCTGCGCGGATTAAGACGAAGATCGCTATGAAACAATTATGTAATTTTTTTTTTAAAGAGTAATAATTTCTGAGTCTGCAGATGCCCGATTTGATACATTTGGTAGTATATAATAAATGCTATGATGTTTTGGAGCGCGCCCCTACATACTCCGATATAAAGATTTAGTAATTATCAGAATCTACAGTCAATATTTTCTCATTATTGTTGACTTAGGCGCCAAATTTATTATTTTTGCGCATTAGTTCTCATGAATATCCTGTTTGTGGTATAGCATACGTGCCCCTTGTTCGGCCTCAACTTATTATTTATTATTATTTACGAGTTTGAAAAAAACATTATTTTTTAAAAAATTCGATTTTCATTCAACTATGTAGAATGTATATACAGAAAAAAAGGTCATTTTGAACACCTGTTTAAATTAAATTATTGTATTTTTTGAGGTTAATAGTTGTAATTCAATAATAAACCTAATATTTTTGAAAACTTAGAATTTTAACAAGTAAGTGGCAGTATTGTTTAAATTAAACATTTTACAAACAAATACTAAGAGACAAAAAAATTTTAAAATGGATGTTGAATTCCAGTGTCGTCCATTTTTGACTAAAGTGTATACCATAAAAAAGTTGGGTGGTAAAAAACCTACAAGATTCGAGAACAAAATATTGCCTCTGCCTCGGCTTTATTAGTTATTGTATTCTAACAGGCTATATACAATTTCATGAAAAAATGATAAACGGCTTAAGAGCAATGTTAAAAAGATTTATATAAATTTTTACTTTTTGTGTGTGCAATTTTGTACGGTTCAATTGACCTATTTTTGATCAAAGAATATGTGGTATAATGTATGACCTTTTATTTTGATACACCCTGTATAAATCTTTTTTATATTTTTACTTTTAATTTTACAAAGTGTTTATACGGTGAGCACCATAAGTCTTACCCCCCTTATCTAACTCGTTACTGGAGTCTTGTTAGGAAAATCGCTGAGACACGTCGATTTTTGATTTCTACAATGTACATTTTTGTATGAATAGTTTACCCTTAATTTCATCCCTTACTGGAGGGGAGCAACCCCTTCGAAAAATTTAAATGGCATGGGGTGGTGAGTGATAGCTCATTTGAAAGAGGGTTTTATTCTCTATTCAACCGTGTAAAATTTTTTGAAATTTGCTTCATTAATTCTCGACTAATTGTTGTTTCAGAATAACGGAAATTAACGTAGCGCACTCATCCTTAGAATTAAAATTCGGCCCTGCATGATTTCGGTTTTGGTTCAGACGTGAAGTAAGACTTTTTGCCATTAGAAGGTCACTGTTAGTTTAGTTGCTTTCCTATTTTGTGAGGATTTGTTATTTTTAAACATTAATAAATCAACACGTAATGAAGCAAATTTTAAAATTTTTTGCATGGTTGAATAGAGAATAAAACCCCCTTTCAAATGAGCTATCACTCACCACCCCATGCCATTTAAATTTTTCGAAAGGGTTGCTCCCCTCCAGTAAGGGATGAAATTAAGGATAAACTAATCATACAAAAATGTACATTGTAGAAATCAAAAATCGACCTGTCTCGGCGATTTTCCTAACAAGACTCCAGTAACGAGTTAGTTAGAGGGGGGTAAGACTTATGATGCTCACTGTATAGTACATAAAATAATTTACGTTTTTTTATTTCTAAAAGTTGGGCTAAATTGTAAGGTTTTGTAATGTCGTAAAATTGATTAATTAAATTTTTATTTAATTCACCTTCCTGTTGTTCCTATTTCTCCGCACACGCAAAATGGATCATCTTCTAAATGTATTTTATGAAGATGTGCAGGATCCGCAAATTGTGGCTAACATAATATTTTTGTTTACAGACATGTTATGAAACCAGAGTTTACAAGGTATAATTGTTTGTAGATTTTTATAAAATTTTAGCTTATTTTTAAATTATTATAATTTTTTTTTTTATTGAAGATTAGTTTTTGGTTAAATCATAAAATTCATACTATATAATTTGATTAAATTTCCCTGCAGTTTTTATTTCAAATATTTACACTTTAAAATTTAGAATATACTCGTATCTATTTCATTTATTGAGCAGTGTTTATTTTAAAAGAAATTTAAATCATTAGAATTTACTTTTTCCTACTAATATTTCTCTTTAGATTTTTATTATTAACGTTACCATGTATTTTTAGATCTTTATACCAAAATTGCAATGCAATATCATGCTGAATTAAAACATTAATATACTACAAGGATCTAAATTAAGGCCACACTAGCAAATACCATCCGTAAATGATATTTCAAAAATTCTGCGTAGATGCCAATTATGTCTAATAATAATTAAATTCATTTCAATCCGATTGAGGTAGTGTTAACTTTGCATAAAAATATTTTTTTGTACTTACAAATTCTACTAATTTCAATATTCCCGGAGTACTCTTGAAATATTCCACATTAATTTTAATCCAAGCGAGCGGCGATTCGGGTTGTCTTGGCGCTCCGGGTTGTTGCGGTTTATTCGCCGCGTTATTGTTAGGTGCTTCTTGCACGTTGACCACCGTCTCTGTCATCATTAGACAGACTTTTCTCCGGTTTTCCCGCTTTTCGCCAAAGAAAAATGCACTTTTCTCGACACCTGTTCGTTATAGCGCGAACGTTCGTATTCACGGCCAGGCGCGTTTCGAGTTTTTAACTCTAAACAGCGAGCAACATTCAAAAGGTAGCGGCTAGCGGCACGTCGCGCTAGCGGACAGTTGAATCTCGTTCGCCGTGTTGCCGGCTCGATCGGAATAGTTACGAACCTAAGGAACTTAAAACAAATTTATCTGTGTGCAACTATTTAGGGCGATATTTTCGGAAGTAGTCTTATCAATAATTGTGTAGACAAAAGTCACTTTGAATAACCACAATGGCTACATCCTATCAATGTTTACCTAGAATAATAATAATTATTACCGTGGTTCCAATTAACAAAAGGAACTATAGAGCAGTTAACACAATTCCCTAACAAAAAATATATTAAGGGCGTGCAATGGAACAGAGAAGTCTGAACAAGTCCTCCCAGAGAGAGACAAAATAAAGTTATCCGAGAGGTGCTGCCTCTAGTTAGCAACTAAGCAACAAATATACGTTCTGCATTTTCGCATCTGCGAATAAAAATGTATTCTTCTAAACTCACAGGTACGGGCTTTTGTATGGTATAGATTAAAATTTTTTTGACTTTGCCTCCCACTTCGGTGTCACAAGCTGAATTTTTCAGGGATGAAAGTACATGATAAGCTTACCCTTATTCCGGAGGTAATACAAAATTAGACAGTGCAAAAGGGCACTATCATAAAAAATCGAGTTATTAATACCACCATATAGAAAAAAAATGCTTATTTTTTTGTTCTAATGCACAATTAGGTCTTTGTAGGAAGTGTTTTTTTATAATTATTTTAAAAAAATCATTTGCATTAGCCCTTATGGTCGAAAAAAAATTTAAACGTCAATATCTCGGTTTCAACCGTCCACAAATTTGTATAAAAAATCTTTTTTTTGAAATATACCTCTCATTTGACGAAAAACGAACGCCTAAATGAGAAAACACTATTCTTCATAAAAGTTTCGCCTATGTATTAACAAGGTAACAGTGCTTTCCTCATATTTTTTGCTTTTATATTAACAAAAATATAGCTATGAACAATTAGTTATGTCATGGTTTAACTAGAAAGCAAACATTGAAGGTAAAGCTTCTCGACTCTCTATTCTTCTCTCTCAGTGCTAAAATGTATGCAATCAGTTTGACTCTCTCATATTATTTTATTCAGGGATTATTGATTTATACGCTATGATAATTTTTTTTATTTTTGACGAAAATAAAAAATGAGAAAATATGAACTATTTATTGAAGGTATAAACACAGTATATATAAGTATCGATTATAAACAGTAAGGCTATTGCTTTGCAAAATACAATAAATACAAAATACAAATACAAAAGTTTTATAGTTTTTTTGGGGGAAACATTTTGGCTAAAAATTTTTTTTTGTAGCTGATTATAATATGGCCATATCGAGGTGGACTTTGTTTTTTTAAATGGGAACCCCATTTTTTGTAAATATTCTTAAAGTACATAAAAAAATAAGAAACTTTAGATGGAAATAATTTTTTTATTCGACTTTTACTTTTTGAGTAAAATTTTGCTGGGCGAAAAAAAAGTTGGCCATATTATGGTTAGCTGAAAAAAACGATTTTAGCCAAAATTTTTTCCCCACAAAACTATAAAACTTTCGTCTGAAACGTTTTTTTTATAATAGGCGGTATTTAACACTTTAATTTGAACACCCGGTATAAAGCATAAATTATTATTAATAAAATTTATAAGTACAAGACTTTTAAACTAATCAGAATCAGATTCACCACACGAATCAACATTTTCCAAAACATTAGCGGCTGTGGTCAAACTTTTGCTGTAGTTTTTCTGTGCCATACAGGTAGGTGCAGGAACCGATACAGCCAATATTTTTTTCCTGCATTTGCAAATTTTGCTTTCTTAGTCTAGAACAGAATAATATTGTTAGAATATTGTACATCTATGAAAATTATCGGTGTATAGTACCTTTTTGCATTTGCATGATGTAAGTTCTGTTATGTCTGGTGGCAGGTCGGACAGAGTCTTAGAGTGGGTATCAGCCTTCCATCTTGATCTACTTTCTATTCATACTCTTTAACATTAGGAAGCTGCATCTGCGGCTTTAAAGAGCTTAGCCAAATATTTAGCTGGTAAAAACATCTTAAACAAGGTCGTCTTCAGTCGGTGGCAATTTAGCAATGGTTTTTAAAGAGGCCATTAATCCCCTCAAAATGTTAATGGAAGTAACATTGGCAGTTTTTGAATAAATTTGTATGAAACACTTTTCAAGATTAGAGAATATGTTTTCTTTTCCCAATGCCAGACTATTGGCTGGTTGTATCATAACCGGTCAGAGAATGAAAAGCAGGCAAATTTTTTAGAAGGTATCATCCAAATTTAAATCATGTACTGCTAGAAATCGTCTTGAGTCTCCTCGCCCTGTTCTGGACCATATCTCTTTAGTCAAATACTTCTTAAAATAAATTTTTAAGACTAGAACATCTGTATCGTTGCAATCAATAATGCAGTATGAATGCCCTGAATGTTTGGCTGACAATATGTGCAATAAGATACGAGTATCAGCTTCTTCATGATTTGAATTTAAGAAATCATCTTTTGATGGTTCAAAATTCGTTCCATATTTATTGATATTCGCGAATCCACCACTAGTTACAAATTAAATATGCTTTTGCTGAATGGAATTTTGAAGAAGTTGCTCTGACAGAAAATTTGTTAAACGTCTTTTGTTAAATATCTAATGAATAAACAAGTTCCATTATTGCGGAAGTGGAGTATTGGGTCGGTCAATTTCTACATCAATTGATTTCTGGGATCCTCTCTTTTGACGAGTTTTTGATAGAATGTTCTTTATAATGATCATATACCACATCTATCCTTTAATCATTAAATTTATTTCTAAAAATAACGTTTACAAATACATTAGCATATTCTTTAAATGATATACAACTTTTGGACTTTCCCAAACCTTGGACTATTGCCATCCCATCAAAAATGTGACAAGTTTTGCCAGAGTCAATAGGTGCAGGTAAGTCTTTGTGATTAAATGCCATATTGTTCTAAAATATTTTCCAATGAACTCTTATTTGTGGAGGTGCCGAGATACCCATTTACTGTTAGATACATCGGAGAGGCTGTCAGCTCAAACTTAAAATATTTCGGCATAATTAATGCTTCTACCCATATCCTTTGCTAATAAATTTTTTTAAAGAAACTGTTGACCATCCAAGGATTGAGAAGTTAAAAAGTTTTTGAGTTTTTGAGTTTTCTGTTGATTGTCTTTGTCCATTGTATTTTATTTAATGGCTTATAAAAATCTGGAGTATCAACAATACTTAAAAAACTCTAAAAAGTCGTTTGACTCTTTTCGTCTACTGTTAATTTTAAGGACTCTACTTTTGCACTGTAAATTTTCTTAGTTGATATAGAAGTTAATTTCGATGATCCATATTTAAAAACATCAAATTTATTAGGCTGTTCTACTAAAGTAACCACCCATTCTTCATCTAATGCCATTCGTTTTTTTCTCTGTCTCAGCGTTAAACATGAAATATGTAATTAAAACATTGACCTCTTATTTCCATCCTGTTTGTTGAATTAACAAGCATATTGACTTGGCGAGGATTAAGAACATCCTTATTTTGATACCATTTTTGTCTTTGCTTCTTGCAACAACAAATCCGTAATTAAAATTTTAAACGAAAACGTATAACTTATAACAACCTGCAGGGTGTTTTGCTTTTAAAAAGTATAGATTTGGTTCGCACCTCGTTTATGGGCCACCCTGTATATTTAGGAATAATTGTTTAATATGGTCATACAACTTTTATATTAAAAATTTCGTCGTTTTTCTAATAATAAAACAAACAGCTATCTATCAAATATGCACTAATGGAACACCCTGTACATGTGTTATTGGCTAACATATTGGTATTGTTGTATAGACAAATTTTTAAGGAATGTTATGATAAGATAATATACACGATGATGCATTTTAAAAAATTGAGTAAATTGAACTTAAAATCAGTTCTATCTACACTATTCGTTAGCTTAGTGTATCTTATAAGTCTGTACATTAAACAATTTTGAGATCAATGTAAACCTACCTAAATTATGATAATTTAATTTGCGGTCAGCATCATTCTCTAATTTCAAAAAAAGATAATGCTTGGCATTACTGTAATATTTTATAAAAATATTCTAGGATTGAATACAGTATTACTAAAATATTCTAAAAATAGAATAAAATACAGGATATTCTATCTAAAAAACATACATTTTTATTTGCCAGGAAAAACGCAATACCCTGTATATCCAAAAATATTTTTAAAATATCTATTTTTCAAATCTATATAACTTTTATTAGCTTTTATTAGATTAAATTTGAAGTTTAAAATTTACTGTTTATTCATTTTTGAATTATCGTCAAAACCTAAAGTACAGTTGAAAACTAGAAGTCGAAAAAAAACAATCCTATACTTTACTGGATACATGAAAGTTAAAACCTAATTTGAAAGAAAAATACATTTAAGCATATTAGATTTGTATAATTATTTGAAATATTCAATTTTATAAAACAACTAAAGGTACCATTAACACTTAGGCTCCGATATCCAACAAAATAAGCAAGCAATCGATTTTTGCTAAGAGGCCGTTTAGTCGTTTTTCTAAATTTTTACCACCTCCGTACAGGCATTTTCCGGACCACAAAACGTAAAATCAATTTCTCAAAGTATACAGTTGAGGCATTCTCTCATTACTTACATATCCTTCATGTCTTACGCAAATATTGAATATGTTTAATAATTGAAATGATATGCATATTAATTAGTAAACTCCTAAATAAGGACCTGCATATTTGAATTTAGTTCGAGACGACTTTAGCGCCATCTATTAGAGAAGCTCCGAATTAACCTTTGGCTACTCGTATGCAATTTTAGGAAGTTTTCTTTTATATTCTAGGCAATTTTTACACATAAATGGCGATTTATAATTTCTTCCAAAATTTACTTCAATGAGCTTTTAAGGAAATTGACGCAATTAATTTAAATATTTTAAGTGGCATTTGTTGCTTTAGTATATAGCCTATTCAAAGAAGAATTATTTTCGTCATCGGGCAATTATTACTGGTATATTTTTAGCTTTATTTCATCGTAAAAATTACCATATTTTGGGAATTATTTTTAAACGATCCCTGATAGTTAGAGACACCAAAAACCTTTATTGAACAGTAGTATATATCTATTATCGGCAGGAATTTTTTCACTTTTCTCTTTGTTGTAGTTTCAGCTAAAAAGTCATTGAAAGAGCGTTGTGTATGCCTATGTTAAATACATTGCCCACGCCTGCCCTTAAGAAACAAACAGAAATATAATTCATAATAAAAATTCCAACTTGTTTTAATTTCGTTATTTGTGTCATACCTAAAGTGCGCATCATATGGGATTTTTTCTGAATGCTGTGGATAAATTTTGACTTTGTCATAATTTGTAGTTTCAAAAATGATTTGTTTTACACCCTTCGGACCTCCCGTGTTATAACCCTAATCCGACTGTAGCCTGGCGGCACTGCAGCCTGCCTTACTTTCCCATTCACCAATGCACTCCCTCATTCACTATCATTAATTCCACGTCATCGATGGTTAACCGATAGTCCCATGGTGACACGGCCAATTGTGGAATCTCCCAGTAGTGACCCATCCACGACATGAACGGAGAGATCACGGCTTAACTGTTGCAAGAATGTGGATCCACACTTATCTCGCGACTAGCTTCTACGGCTTTCAAAAATGATAATGAATGACATATAAATGGACAATCACTTTTTATAAATGTCAAAATTGACATTTTTTCCAAAAACTGCAAAAATGGGAATATTTTTCAAAATTTCAAAAAAATGTCCAAAGTTTTTTTTTAATTAAGTATCTAAAACAACATTTAATTACAACTAGTTAAAATACCGACTCCAAAATCGTGCAGATGCCTTTACAAATAATAATAATAATAATAAACTTTATTTGCAACTTCAATTTTTTTATACAGATATAAAACATGAGGAAAAGAAAACATGTGCCAAAGAAGGCTGCAAAAAGGAGGTGAACAGCAGGGACTGATCAGAGCACCAGCCCTGCAATATGTCCAACGCCAAAAGACATCGTACAAAAAACAATGTATATAAACAAATATGATTTTTATTAACAAAATATAAACAATCTAAAATGTAGTTAGCTATTACTTTGCTGTGTCGAGAAGAAACTTTTTTATAAGATTTTTTGAAATTTTTTACAGACATTTCTTTAAAACGTTCTGGGATATCATTGTACAAAGCGTAAATGTTATAGGTGAAAGACCGTCTGACGTGAGATACGACCACAAAAACGTAGATTCAGATTATGAACTTCAGAACGATACTTTATTTTATTAAAAAAATATGGGGAGATTTATTTAAAATAATAGAATGAAACAGATTTGATGAGTGCAAGACTCGTCTGGATTTCATATCTAGCCAGTTTGAATCCTCGAGTTTATGTGAGACTGTCGAATTTCCGTATTTCATAATATGAAAATCTTAAACAATATTTCTGTACTCTCTGAATTCTAGTTGCATCACAAAAGTTAAAATTACTCAGAACCAGGAAATCTGTTAATAATATTTTTGTTGAAGTTAGAAGAATATGTCGATGTGGGTAAAGTATTTTTAGATTTATATAAGCTGTTTGAATGCACTTGCTAACGTAAAGTTTAAACCTCAAGTCATTATCAATTACTAAACCTAAGTTGCGCTCAGATCAGGAAAATGATAAAATATTCGCATCAACTAGAATCTGCATTTCATTCTGTAGTTGATGTCGGTATTTACCAAATAACATTACCACACTGATAGAAGAATTAATATTAAGTTGATGAATATCTGAAAGTCTAACTACTCCGTCAAGATCTGTAGTTTAACTTACTATAGCAACAAAAAAAAATATCACGTAAATACCTTAAATATTAAGTACTTGGTGATAAAATATATAAAACCTACGAATTTTATTTTATTACCGAAGCACTAGCTCTTAAGTAACTTTAATTTGTATTACTATTTCAAAAATTTTCCTTTGCTAGAGGTTCGGTTTGCTCTTGGTGAGTAGAAAAATAAGTTTAATATTATTTAAAACAAATTTCCTACAAATATCTATATTTTTAGCTCGTTCAAAATGGAACAGAAAAAATTATTAGGCAAAAAGGGCCAAATTCTTCAAAGGCAAACGAAAGAAATCATTTCACGCCTCATAAATTTTATGAAAAACGAGGCTGAACACGGTATTCAAATACCATTACACAAATACTGCTACAGGGATTTCTAGAAGTAGTTATTCTAGAATTAAAAAGATCGCTGGTGAAGTAGAAAGTGGAGTTAGTACTTCATTTTCACAAAGAGGATATACAAAAAGAAGTACATTTGTAGAATCTATAAGGCCTGAAGAGTTGGAAAAACTCAGAGGTATAATCCATGATTTTCATATTATTGACAAAAGACTACCAACTCTAAATTGTAAGTTACTATTTTGATTATAATGGCAACGTATTTAATATAAATATTATTTTAGGTATATTACAAAAAATGAAGGATTGTTGTTTTGAATTCCGGGGCAGCATCTCATCACTTAGGAAAATATTAAACATGGGTTTCAAGTAAGTATAAATAACGTTATCTAAAAAAATCAAAATAAAATGATATCAAAATAATTAATTTCTCATAGTCAATTTTTGTACGTATAAAATTACAATGTTTATTTTTTCAGGTGAAAAAAAAATGAAGACAACAGATCTGTTCTGTTGGAATCCTACGACATTAGGAATAAGAGGACAAATTATTTAAAATCCTTAATTTACATATACACATTCGAAAGGATGGACCGATGGCAAAGGTAAATTCAAAACTCCAATGAGCAAGGGGAAAAGGCTCATAATGTTGCATGCAGGGAGTAAGGATGGTTTTGTAGAAAATGGACTGTTGAGATTTACTTCAGGTAATAATCTATTTTTTATAGAAAATTATTTATTATTTGCGTCTTTACCTACTTCATAAAAATCCATGATGCTTAACAATCGAAAGTTATGATCAGCTTAAATTTAATTTAAACTGTTAAAGTATCTAATTAACAAGTAATTTAAGTACTTAATGTAGTGATTTATTTTATTATCTTCAGTTTAGTTAAAAGATCTTTACCTGTACTTAATCCTTTATTGTTATACAAGGGAAAGTTTTTCTTAGGATTATTATAATAAGTCTTATCATCTTGAAGAAATATTTCTTCTAAAAACAGATTATTTTTTAAGTGATTTAAAATTCCTAATAATTTTTGCCTAACTAAGCAATTATTTCATTTAAAAGAGTTTTTTGTAAGTTTAAGTATCATACAAAAATAATTATGAAAAATATACTTGTATTATAGATAATAAATTCTTTTTTACTTTTTTTCAGGGAAAAAGACAGGAGATTATCATGATGAAATGAACTGGAATAATTTTTCCCAATGGGTTAGAAGGCATAATGTAAAATCTGAAAAATCAATTAAAACGCAGACCAAAAAAGCAGATTTAATTAACTGGCTCGTTAAAAACAATATACCACATGATGCTAAAATGACTAAACCAGAACTGTACACATTAATAAAAGTTCACAGACCTCCACCGAAATTTCTTTTAGACGATCTTCTCGAAGAACATGGGCACAAAGTTCTACGATTACCTCCATATCATCCCGAATTAAATCCCATAGAAAGAATATGGGCCACAGTAAAAAATTGGGTGGGTCAACATAACACAACATTTAAGTTGGATAATGTTGAAAAGTTGGCAAGAGAAAAATTCCGAAGCATAACGTCGGAGGAATGGGCAAACGTGGTGGACCATTCCGCGAAATATGAAGATGCATATATTCAAAGAGAACACCTTATGGATGAATTTACAGATTCCCGCATATTTAGTGTAAACACGGGGTCATCCGATGAGTGGGAATCCGATATTTCTGACTTGGAAGATAATGAAGATGATGAAAATGTTTAAAATTATACAAATTAAATTAAAATATATTATTTATTTAAACTTTTAGTTGTTTTATTAATTTAAAGTTCATCAGCAATTTAACTAACGAATAGTTAAAATTTAACATTAACTTATTAATATGTTCGATTTAAAATATTTTATTAATGTACACACGCCACTGCTAAGATATCAGGTACCCCTACCGCAGCAGATTTCAGCCCAGCGCCATCAACTAAAGCTCCACAAAGTTATGACGTACTGCGCGAAATTTTTTTTAATTTGTTGAACTGCTATCGAGTAGAGCAACGTTTGCTGATTTTCTTCTAGGTCTCATCATCAGATATTGACTAAATGTATATGGGACCACACCTGAGGTATTCTGTTTCTTGCAAAAAAAAAAATCATAGAAATCAGATGTGGTAAATAATTATCGCTGATCATACATAAAAAATTAAGAGTGATGATTTTCTCTTAGACCCCATTATTAAATCGTTACACAATTTATGTGGGACCATCCCTGAGGTACCCCCTTTCTAACAAAAAAATCGGACATACGAGGTGAAGAATTATCACTGAACATACATAAAAAAATCTGATGTGTCCAACACATGACTTTCCTATCTAGTTATTACAGGCTTTTTCCGGTTATTTTGTACAACCTATTGCAGCACCTCCATAAATGTTTAGAGGATAAAATAAATATATACATTTTCCTCATACATCTACCTCGAAACATTTTTCTATAGATATTCATTGAAAATGAAAATACTGAAAAATTTAAATTTAGCACTTTTCCTACAATTTTTCCATTACGGTCCATTTTAGAAAAATCATGTATAAACAAAAATTATAGAGATCGATATCGCAAACAACTTTTATTTCAACAATTTTCATAAAAATCAGAATTTTGCACATTTTGTCAAATTTCTCGAATACGGACCATTTCAGGAAATTTTGACATAAAACAAAAATTATAGATAATAATATTAGAAATAACTTTTATTTGAACAATTTTTTTCTCCAAACATAAAGAACAGATATATTCCATAAAATATAAAAACGGCCCCCTATAAAGTACCCCCCCAGATGTTCCGACTTTGTCCAAAATCTAATTTCACGTCAGACCGAAATAAAACTTAAGTTTAAAATTTAATGTTTTTTCTTTATCCGTTTTTGAGTTTTCTTCAAATTTCAAAATTTACACATTTTCTCAAATATCTGGAATACGGTCCATTTTAGAGAAATTATGTATGGAATAAAAATTATAGAGAATTATATTACAAACAACTTTTGTTTAAACAATTTTTATAAAAAAATATTTTTTTACATTTTGTCAAATTTCTCGAATACGGACCATTTTAGGAAAATTTTGTATAGAATAAAAACTTTAGATAATAATATAAGAAGTAACTTTTATTTGAAAAATTTTCTTCCCCAAACGTAAATAACAGATATATTCCATAAAATATAAAAATGACCACCTATATAGTACCCCCCCAGATGTTCCGACACTGCCCAAAATCTAATCAGCACATTGGATGCTGAAAGCTTAAGTTTGAAATTTGGTGTTTTTCTGTGTATCGGTTCATGAGTTATGCGACACACAGACACACAGACACACAGACACACAGACACACAGACACACAGACACACAGACACACAGACACACAGACACACACACACACACGCACACGCACGCACGCACGCACGCACGCACGCACGCACGCACCCACACACACACACACACACACACACGCACCCACACACACACACACACACACACACACACACACACACACACACACACACACACACACACACACACACACACACACACACACACACACACACACACACACACACACACACACACACACACACACACACACACACACACACACACACACACACACACACACACACACACACACACACACACACACACACACACACACACACACACACACACACACACACACACACACACACACACACACACACACACACACACACACACACACACACACACACACACACACACACACACACACACACACACACACACACACACACACACACACACACACACACACACACACACACACACACACACACACACACACACACACACACACACACACACACACACACACACACACACACACACACACACACACACACACACACACACACACACACACACACACACACACACACACACACACACACACACACACACACACACACACACACACACACACACACACACACACACACACCACACACACACACACACACACACACACACACACACACACACACACACACACACACACACACACACACACACACACACACACACACACACACACACACACACACACACACACACACACACACACACACACACACACACACACACACACACACACACACACACACACACACACACACACACACACACACACACACACACACACACACACACACACACACACACACACACACACACACACACACACACACACACACACACACACACACACACACACACACACACACACACACACACACACACACACACACACACACACACACACACACACACACACACACACACACACACACACACACACACACACACACACACACACACACACACACACACACACACACACACACACACACACACACACACACACACACACACACACACACACACACACACACACACACACACACACACACACACAGACATCATCGCGAAAATAGTCAAAACGGATTCAGGGGACCTCAAAATCCGTCGAAAACTCGAGGTCGAAAAAAATCATGATTCCTTATATCTGTATACAGATAGGAAAGTAAAAATATTTTAAGACCAGGGCCGACAAGAGGGGGGGTAGCCGGGACTAATTCTCGGGGCCCGGGCTCAAGCGGGGGCCCTACAGCTTTGATGATAACGTTTTTTTATTTGAGAGGACCTTTTTTTGAGATTTATTAGAGAATTTTTTGCTAGCAGACTTTTTTTTAGAAATGTGATTATTGAAAGGGCCTAAAATTGTCTTGGGGTCCGACCTGGAAAATTGTCCAGGGGCCCGACCTGGCTCTCAGCGACCCTGGGTAGGTAGCTTCTGATATTTTGTTTTCACTATAAATGAAACAACATCAATCATGGTGTGAATTATTATTATTATTCATAAATGATTGCACTTTAGAGTTACGAATTCCACATTATCTAGGTGTTAATCTGAACATATGTCAGCCTGATAATATCACGAGAACAGACACATTTATTAGCAAAAATATGTAACATTTGATAATGAACAACAAATTTACACCTTATAATTAGGAACATAGTAAATATTTCCATAATTGTCAACAGTGAATGGATTTGTCGAGGTAAATAAATGGGATAACATTTTTTTTTATTTACATTAAAAAAATGATATATAAGAGATAATGAGTAGGTACAAAATCGACTGAAAACAAATAATTCGTAACTTATTTTTGGTGTCATAATAACAAAACTCATTCCTATAACAGCCGACAAGAGGAGGCTCGGGCTCAAGTGGGTGCCCGGTAGCGCATAAGGGGGGCCCGGCAGCTTTGGGTGAGGACGGTTTTTATTTTTGTAGGAGGACCTTTTTTTTTAGAAATGTGATACTGAAAGGGCCTAATTTTTTTATAAAATTGTCGCGGGGCCCGACCTGGAAAATTGTCCCGAGGCCCGACTTGACTCTCGGCGGCTCTGGTTAAGACGAATTGAGATCCTCCCTCTTTATTTGAAGTCCGTTTAAAAACAAGCTTTTCGCATAAAAAAAAATATTTCTACGATCACGATCCAAAGTAGGCTTTTACGCTGCGAAATACAACCATCCTCCATGAATACAACCGCAAAGTTGACGTTTTCCGCGAACTGACATTAAGTGACAGCTTTGTCGCTCGCCGAGCGGAAAACTTGACAGTTTTGTTGCTCGCCTAATGTAAATTAGATATATTTCTTTTTAATGAATGATTTTCAAGTTATTTGTAAGTAGTTTGATGTTTTTTTAGCCAAGTTAATGTTGACTTTGAATATCAACTCCGTTTTTCATGATTAACTTAGATATAGGCAACATATTATACACTACTTACGACACATTTTCAGTTTTTATATCTTTTTCTTGAAACATTGTGATCGTAGAAAAAATATTGTGTTCATTTGGAACAAAAAATTCGTTGCCGCTTTCGACAGATTATCTCTCAGATATGCGTCGCCCGTCCAACTTTCTGCCTCAAGCGGCAAAGTATCACTTTTCGCTCTTAATACACAAATAGCTATTTTCTGCAACCCTTTTCAAAAGACATCATTTTGTAATAGACTTAGATAAAAGAGACCAGAGATATAACATACACCGGTTTTTATCCTACGCAAAAGTTACCAATTTCAAAAGGAAGGTTAACGGAGTGGGGGAATTGGACTTTGTTTATTAGCATCATAATAAACTATTAGATTTACTTAAAAAATGTTTAATGGAATGTTGTATTATGTATAGGTACTTGGGTTGGCAGATTTGCGGAATAGCGGGGCATTTTTATAAAAAATCAAGTCCTTTCTGTGTGAAATTTTTAAAAAAAAAGTCCTTAGCTTGTATTTTTTGTAAACGAGGTCCTCCTTTTGTGAAAAACTTCTAAAAAAAATGCCCTCAGCTAAAGCTGCCGGGCCCCCCTTCTGCCTGGGCCCCGGGGATTTTGTCGTTACTTCGTCTTCTTGTTGTCACGGCATTATTATTATTTGTTCATGTATGTGAAATTTGCTTCTACGGTTTATAAAATACTACTGCTAGTCACGGCGTAAATGGAAACAAACAAGACGCATTGACACAAACACCTTCCACCACAGAAATTACAAATGATTAGTGTTGTCCCCGATACGCGAGTTTTTTCCGGCAGCATTTAATGTTTCAAATACAGTAGACCGTCGTCCGGCGGCCTTATCAATACTCTGATAGCCTGCCGCCCTCTTCAACAAATCAGTTTAGATTTTCGGCGGCTTTCTTATATGTGAGAAGATCATGCCGCCGGAAGACGGTTTTCGTTTTATTAAATTCAACTACTGCCGCCGGTCGGCTAGCCAGTACGTTATTTAAAATATATATTTAATGGAATTTTGTATTATGAAATAAAATTAACGTGATTTTTTAATAGCAAACAGATGCACGACATTTTATGTAACGAGAAGACCTTTTATAGAATATTTCGTTAGCGTTTATTTACTACGGACTTTTCAGCAAAAGACTACAGTAAAATGTTGAAATAGAATATTGTTAATAGAGCAAGAAATGGTACTCATTGTCTACGAGTATTATAAAAAAGCATGTGCGCAGGCGAATACTACAAATCAAACCTTTTGAGTTGAACATTATATTTTTTCTACGACTATTACATAATATTAAAAATTAGTAAAAATGAGAAAATGCTGTTTTGTATTGTAACCTCAGCTTCTTTCTTTAGGAATATTAATATAGAGAATGAGTCACATAAAACTCTAGAAATGCATATATCTGAACCAGATAACATTTTAAAATTTAAACCTATTAAAAGTCATTTGATCGCTAGGGGTGGGTGATTATCGAAATAAATGATCGATCATTGAAAATAATCGATTATTTTCGATCAATCCATTGTTTTCAATCTATTTGTTTTTCGTATTTCCTTTAAAATAGACTACTTGATTATCTTTGAAAAATCAAAAATAATCGATTAATTAAAAAGCCAATTAACCGATAAATCAGTGTTTACAAAAAAGAAAAAAATTATCGTTTATTTTAAATAATCGATTATTTTCAAATAATACATTTTTTTTCGTCCACTGAAACAGATTATTCGATAATCTTTGAAAAATCGAAAATAATCGATTAATCAAAAATAATCGATTAATTAAAAAGTCGATTAACTGATAAATCGATTTTCAAAAAAAAAAACGTATTATCGATTATTTTAAATAATCGATTATTTTCGATCAATCGATTATTATCAATAATTTATTTTTATTGTATTTCATTTAAAATCGATACTTCGATTATCATTGAAATACCGAAAATAATCGATTAATTAAGAAGCCGATTCTACAATAAATCTATTTTCCAAAAAAATAACCGAATTATCGATTATTTTCTAATAATCCTTTTCATATTTCTTTTAAAATTGATTATTCTCTTATCTTTGAAAAATCGAAAATAATCGATAAAAATTGATAAATCAAAAATAATTAATAATGATTAAAAAGCTGATTAACCAATAAATCGATATTTCTAAAAAATAACCGAAATACTGGTTGTATAAAATAACCGATTATATTCGATCAATCGATTATTTTCATATAATACCTTTAAAAATTCGAAAATAATCGATTAATCGAAAATAATCGATTAATTAAAAACCGATTAAACGATAAAACGATTTTTCCAAAAAAATCGATTGTTTTCAATCAATCGATTATTTTGAATAAATCTACTTTCTTTTTCATATTTTCTTTAAAATCGATTATCACATTATCTTGAAATTTTAAGTTTGTCATCCTGTATTTCATCTATTATTCTTATAAAAATACCTTATAAAAATAAAATTTAGCTATCAACTATGCTTCTTTACTTCTTATTTATCTACCAAAAAGGGCTAAAAACCACCTTTAGTAAATATTCTTATAAAACTACTTTTTAAAAACAAAACTTCGTTAGCAACAATGCCTATTTACTTCTTATTTAAATTAAATATTTAACATTTTACCCTTTTGTAAATTTATGTAATACGAAATCTGTTTTCTGAAATATGTATTTGATGCTTAATATTTATTGAAACCCCTTAATTCGGATCTGAAGTATTCAGCCCAAAGCATCATGGTGCTTTATGTCAAAACGTTAATAAATATTTACCGCTGAAAACGAATATATTTTTTATCTTTCATAATATTGATACCTGTATTATAAGTATGTACAATTTCTCAAGATACATCGTGGCATTTTGAGCTTTTTTTTGTGTTCCTAGCTGACTAGGCATTTTTATTTAAAAAAATTGAAAAATTATTTCAAGCGATTTTTCAGGGACGCAACTTTTGCATGCACCCTGTAGTTGCCTCTCTCCTAGTTTATGTCGATATACGTACCTACTACTCGGTCTTTTACAGACGACTAATTCAAATAATGCCTTTGGTAATATATAAAATAATTATTTGTCGAACGCTTTTTTGTACAAAAACTTTAAAAATGACTATCGAAAACCATAACATCTTTATGTGCCTACTTTCATAACTGAAATTTTCAGTACAAACATTATTTGATCTGGGATATTGTAAGATAATAATTTTATTGAATTTCTAATGTTTTTTATCAACAGTTTAGGTGTAAACGTACTGTAAAAACAGAACTATATAACATGATATTTTTACAGAATACCTTCCCTGATCCCTCCTGTGCGGCTGAAGAAGCTCATAACCGGTAGAATGAAATAGATATCTTTTACCTTACCTTTTACCTGAGTTATAAATCGGAAAAAAACGATTTTTCTAAGTCTGAAAAAAAAAATTGTGGTCCTTCTAAGCTTCTATCGTAAATTGACCGTAATGCTGAAGAATTTTCCTCAGGCAGTTTGGCAACTCTGCTAGGTAAAAAGATGGTCGCGGAAAGGTGGGACCATTGGAAGTCCGTTAGTAGTTTGTTGTGGTAAAGAGAGGCAATGTGAGGAATGTTGACATATATGTAGGCATGTTCAAGGAAACACCGTATATGAAAGTCAGCAAATACACATTAATACAGGGTGTAGCACAATCAGTCCTCCGAGCGTCCACTAATCCCCGTCATTTACCTAAGGCGTTTCGATAAGTATGTTAATTGTGGCCAATTTGGTACCAATAAAATGTTTAAAATTTAAAAATATCGAAGAAGGAAAACCAAAGTCAAACTTGACAATCTTTAAGAGCCAATAACCACGGAGTGTCCAACGAAAAAAACAAAAAAATATTTCGATTAATAAGTTTTAAAATAATAATATTTTAGGCCTGATTACTCTGGAATTTATATTGATATTGCCATTGTGATTGAGCTAGTCAAATATTAAAAATTATATACATAAATGATATTGATTTTTTTATATAAAAAAAAAATAAATAAATGTTCACCCTATTTGTTTTCTTCGTTGTTTATGAAAAAATTTTAACAAAATTTTGGAAATCGAAATGGTTCCACATACCCACGAAGACTTGCATAGTTTTGAAACAATGTTTTTAAAATAATCCAAATTAAATATTAGATCTCATGAAATAAAAAAATATGGAACCATTTCGATTTCCAAAATTTTGTTAAAATTTTTCCTTAAACAATGAAAAAAAAAACAGGAAATGAATATCATTTTAAACAGACTTCAAAAAAGGAGGAAGTTCTCAATTCGTCGCGATATTTTTTTAACAGACTTCAAAAAAGGAGAAGGTTCTCAAGTCGTCGTAATATTTTTTTATGTATGTTCAGCGCTAATTCTTTAACACGGTGTCCGATTTCAATGATTCGTTTTTGTTAGAAAGGGGTACTTCAGGGGGTGGTCCCAGATAAATTTGGCCAAAATCTAATAATTGGGTCAATGCGAAAATTCTCAAACTCCTCATTTTTTTATATATGTTCAGCGATAATTCTTTAACACAGTGTCCGATTTCAATGTTTATTTTTTTTTTTTTTTGTTAAAAAGGGGGTACTTCAGGGGTAGTCCCATATAAATTTGGCCAAAATCTAATACTTGGATCCATGCGAAAATCCTCAAACTCTTCATTTTTTATGTATGTTCAGCGATAATTCTTTAACATGGTGTCCGATTTCAATGTTTATTTTTTTATTAGAAAGGAAGTACTTCAGGGGTGGTTTCATATAAATTTGGCTAAAATCTAATAATTGGGTCCATGAGAAAATCCTCAAACTCTTCATTTTTTATGTATGTTCAGCGATAATTCTTTAACGCGGTGCCAGATTTCAATGATTCTTCTTTTGTTAAAAAGAAAGTACTTCAGGGGTGGTCCCATATAAATTTGGCCAAAATCTAATAATTGGGTCCATGAGAAAATCCTCAAACTCTTCATTTTTTATGTATGTTCAGCGATAATTCCTTAACACAGTGTCCGTTTCAATGTTTATTTATTTTTTTTTTTTTTTTGTTAAAAAGGGGGTACTTCAGGGGTGGTCCCATATAAATTTTGTCAAAATCTAATAATTGGGTCTATGAGAAAATCCTCAAAATCTTCATTTTTTTTTATATATGTTCAGCGATAATTCTTTAACACGGTATCCGATTTCAATTTTTCTTTTTTTTTTTGTTAGAAAGGGGGTACTTCAGGAGTGGTCCCATATAAATTTGGTCAAAATCTAATAATTGAGTCCTTGAGAAAATCCTCAAACTCTTCATTTTTTATGTATGTTTATCGACAATTCTTTACTACCTTGTCCAATTTCTATGATTTTATTTTGTTAGTAAAGGGTCGCCTCAAGGGTGATTCCATATAAATTTGGTCAAGATGTGGTGATGGCATCTGCACGATTTTGAAGTCGGTTTTTTTAAATTACTTTTAATACTTGTAATGTATATAATTTATTTTATATTTGACTAGCGTACTCACAAAGACACTATGAATATAATGTCAAAGTAATCGGGTCTAAAAAATTATTATTTTCAAAACTTATTAGGTACTCGAAATATTTTTTTTTGTTTTTGTTTTTTTTGTAGAGTCGCTCTCAAAGAGGAGTATAGTAGGCCAATGATATGCGGAGTGTCCGATACAACTGTATCATATTTAATTTATTTATTAAGATATTGGTGAAGTACCTATTTAATCACTCAAAATATCTTCTATTGCCTGACGATTTTTTTTTTTTTCGTAGAATTGGCATTAGACTTTTGTCTTTTTGCCAAAGAAAAATTAAAACTTAAGAATTGTACTAATAAGTCGTAAACTTCTTTATCAAATGTAGAAAGGAGATTAGTAATATTCCAAGATATAGTCGTTGATTTAAAAATATAATCGATAGCAAACGATGTAGATTGTGTTTTGTTGCAAGCATTGTTGCATGAATCTTTCTACAACTGCTTTTATTCATGACTATCTTACTAGACTAAATATCAGCGACTATTTCTCTAGAGAAATAGTCAATATTTGGTCTAGTGAAATAGTCGTCCCAAATATAACACGACCTGATTAATATTCTGCTATTTTTCTTGTTGCTAAATTTCTGGAATATTTTACAATTTTATTCTACATAATTTTGGCATTAATAATTAATTGATTAAAGCCCTCGAGTTAAACACAGTGTCGGATTGGGCCGTCGCGTCGGTCTACCGGTCAAAAGACCGGTAGGCCCTCGTTCAGTCAGAGGGCCCTCGGTTAGGCAGCGGGTCTAGATTAAATGCAAGAAACCCCGTAATACGTGAGAGGACCTTTTTTGTCCTTCAATCACATCAGACCATGAAAAAGGTGGGCCCTTCTCCCTCCTAGACCGGTAGGTAGCCCTGGAGGTCCCAATCCGACCAAATTCTATAGCATTTAAAAATATCGGTTTTATAATAATAATTAGAAACAGATAAGACATATCTCTGTGTAATATAAGACTTGTATATTCATCACTGGTTAGGTCAAGTCTTAAGTATGAATATGTTGTGTGTTTCTTTTTTACAAGCTTTTATTTAACTTGCAATGTTAGTTTGTTTTGGTCAAATCTTGCACCTGAATTTTATAACAGTTATCCCTAACCGATAGAGCTGAAATTTTGCATACATGTTTATGCAGGGACACAGAATAACTAAAGATTCACTGATTAAAAATAAAACGATTAAAGGAAAATGGTTAAATAAAATATTACTAGTTTCCGAAACATAGGCTGTTAAAGTTGTAAATTCAAAAATTGACAGTGAAACAATCAGTTGAATAAACTTTGCCAGTGGCGTACTGCATGGATAAGTAACACTTTCAACCCCTCTAAATTCTACGTCACTGCCAAAAACTTATTTGGACTATATTTTTGCCGTAATATTATACTGGAAATAAAAAAATTATATTCATTAATAATTTTTGAATTTTCAACTTTAATTTCGAAAACCAGTAATATTTTGTGTAAGCTTGTTTCGTTTAATCATCTTATTTTTAATCAGAGAATTTTCAGTTGTTCTGTGTCCCATTCTTAATTAATATATGTACATTGATAACAATTGAACAATTGCTGTCATGTCAGTGTGCTTATGTGTCAAATCGATTTATTTATAGTTTATTCAATTAAAAATGCTTTTTTCAAATTTGATGTTCATGTGGATTACGGACTTTTATTTTGCGAATGAAAAAACGTAACGAGTGCATGAAATACACCTTCCAACGAATTATGTACAAAATTTTTTCTACGACCACAACTATTTAAAGACTGTTCTAGATGTTTTGTATATTAAATCGTTTGCATATAACACAGAAATAAAATCATACAAGGTACCACCTTAAAAGTTGATATATTTCGAGAAATAAACGAGTAAAAGTATAATAAAGAATAAATATCAGTTACAACAAAACTAGTTTAGTTACTACGAGAGCTAATATCTCAAAACTACAAAGACTAGCCTGCATTTGCATCACCGGTGCAATAAGAACTGTCCTACGGCCGCAATGGAGGTGATCTTAAACCTCACCTCTTTACATTTAATGGTAGGTAAGGTGGCAAAAAGGAAACGATATAGAATGATCAGGAACGAAGTAATAAGACGAAAGTCTATTAGCTTCAGGACCAAAGATACGTGGGATATGCCGCAAGATGAAATGAGAAAGAAATACAGTTTTGTGAAAAACTTCAGCATCTCAGGACTAGGCTGCAAGAAAGAATGGAGCCAAGAATCCATCGTACTCTTACTTTGATCCATGGACATAACGGGATAGAAGGTAACGAGATTGCAAATAGTCTCGCAAGAAAAGGGGCTCAAACACCCTTTGTGGGACCTGAGCCGTTCTGCGGTATCACAAGTAACACAATATTAGGAGGGAATAAAAAAGAATTGGGCAGTAGAAGAACCGATAATTGGAAAAATATCTTAGTGCTAAGACAGGTTAAGATACTTCTGGGTGAATATAACCAGAAAAGATCGGAAGCTTATATCTGCCTGAGCAAGAACAGGCTACGTATTGTAATAGGGCACCTTACTGGAAATTGCCGACTTAAAGGACACCTTCGTAACCTGAGAGTAGAGTAGAATATAATTAGTGCAGATTCAATGAGGAGGAGAACGAAACCTCCATTCACATTCTGACTGAATGTGTAGCGCTCCAGAATCCAAGAGCACTATATCTAGGAATATATCAAATACAAGAGGGAGATTTACCTAACTTGAAGCCAATCCAAATCCTACACTTCCTTGAAAAGATAGGATTGGAGGGATCGTCATAGACATTGAGTATTGAGTTATTTCCTTGCTGCATTTTCAACAAAATGGGGCACAATAGATTTTTTAGGTCGCAGTGTATTAACACCCCATTCCCAACATAACATAAAGAATAAAAAGGTATACATAACCCAAAAATAATATAGAAACATTTTTAGATTACTATAGAAATGTTCTTTAACAAACAAAACTGGAAACAGTAAACAAGTAATTAGGGGAGAGGGTGGATGATTCGGCCAGTTTGTAGAAATGAACTCAGAAAACCCATATTTCTTGTTAAATATTGATAGTTTGCATTGCTACATAATCTTTACATATTTCTTTAGGCTACGGTTACAGTGCAAGCGAATTCTCGCGAACCAAAGTTCGCGCGTATACGTCCGAATTAGGGCAAACAAACAAACCGATGTAATGAAATGTGTATGGTTACAGTACCAGCGAATTAGTCGCTTGAATCGCTATTAGTCGCTAGAAGTTCAAACGGGCTTGTTTTTTTCGCGCGAAATGCATAGAACAGCGTGATTTTCTATACATGTATTTGCGGTAATTTACTGCCCAAAGTTTGAAACGAACTCCTAAATAATATGGATATTGAGAAAATAATCCTACTTGATTCCGATTCTGTAATTTTTTTAAAAATTTTAAAATATTTACTTAAATGACCATGTAATTAAATTTCGTTAACTCAGAACTGTCTTTTTCTTTTTCTAAATAAAAGCAGTTTCGGTATTACACTTTCTGCTAAATAAAATTCTTCTTTAGCATCCATAATAGAACACAAATCGCATTTGCGTCCGTAATTGTACATAAAATCGCTATGAATGTCGCTTAACGAATCTGAACCAGAAACCACTTCTTGTTCGCCCGAATTCGAACATATACGCGCGAACTATTGTTCGCGCGAATTTGCTTGCACTGTAACCGTAGCCAAGACTATTAAAAGCCAAAATAGTGACAAACGTATTTCCAGGATTTTGCGCAATAAACATATAAATGTCAACAATTTTGTCGAATCCTCCACCACCGGAGGCAGATTCGGCCAGCACTGAGGGAAGATTCGGCCTATGTATAAATTAGTATGAAAGATATTAATATTGGCATATTATTTCGAATAGATATGAAATTTATTCGTTCAGTTGAATGCCATAGCATACTTTTTCGTTTTTTAGTATGTGCGTAGATAAGCTAATATCCATGTGGGTGTAGAAAAAAAATAATAGGTAATAGCCGGGTGACTAAAATATGAACTGTGATTGGTGGATTTCATTTTTTGCAGTGTTCTTACTAGGTAGAATGGATATGAAAGATATTCGTTCAGTTGAACGCAATGCCATACTTTTTCGTTTTGTAGTCTGTGCGTACAACAGCTAATATCCATGTGGGTGTAGAAAAAAGTATTTTTCAGCAGTTCATTTAAAGTATATTTAAAAGTTCTCGTTTTCGATTGTTTTCTCTCCAAAAAACGTTTTATGACACATTCGAGTAAAAATGAATTAGTAACTTGCCCAATTTCGATTTTAAAGAGTGAGTTATCTTGAGAGAATGTTGTGAACTTTACTGTGTATGTATGGACAGGGCCGCCGAGAGCCAGGCCGAGCCCCAGGACAATTCTCTAGATCGGGCCCCGTGACAAAAAAAAGCTCCTCAAACAAAAACTACTTTTCCTCTTCTGCTTGGATTGAATTGTCTAAAAAAAATCTCCTCAAGCAAAAAACTTCCTCCTCTACTTAAATTGAGTTTTCTAAAAAAAAAGCTCCCCAACCCAAAAACTTCCCCTCTTGTCTTCTGTCGAATTTCTCATACAAAACAAAAAAATCCAGTTGCCTTGCCCCCCTTATGCCGCTGCCGGGCCCCCATTTGAGTCCGGGCCCCGGGAATTGGTCCCGACTACCCCCCCCCCTCTAGTCGGCCCTGTGTATGGATATAATAAGCTTGACAATTTGTATGATGTATGATGTGCACACGTCGATCTACAAACACTAACTCAAGAACCTTTGGTGGTTCTTCAGCATGAAAGTTTTCACATATATTTAGTTACTAAATTGGGAAGAAAAACCACTGTAAATGTTTTTTGGATTAAAATATTTCCCTTCTGTTTTAAAATGTTTCCTACAAGGACAGCTACAGAGCTGAATTTTCGGAGGGCGGCATTAGACTGTCTAGTTCTATAATTATTTCTACACTCAAATTGAACGTGTGATATCACGAATTTTATTATAATGGTAGTGGTACTTCGATTGAATTCTAGAACATTAAAGAAAAACAGTTCAAAATATATTTTTGAAATTTAATTTTATTCACAAATGTGTACCAAACTTTGCATCGAACCGTACTTTACAAATTAATAATTAAACAGAATGTGGGTAATAAAATAATTTGATAAATCTAGATGATCACTACTAGAGGAAAAAAGGCCTATTGCAGTAATTATTAGAGGTCGGATACTATCGATAGCTCTATCGTCGATATTATCGATAGTTTATTAATATCTAAAACTATCGATTGTTTTAAGTAATAATCGATAGTTTTAACTCGTAAAAAATAAATCAAATTTATAAAAACGCACTCTGGAATTCAGCACTAGATCATAAATAATATGTTTAAAAGGTTGCTTAACTATTTTTTATTATATACACACGCCACCACAAGCGTGTCTAATCGTGTTTTCTTACGTATCTGCATCCTGTTTGTAATGTCATATATTGCTTTATGATTTTTCTATGGCTTTATGAATAAATTAAAGAAACATCCCCATATGATGCCGGTATACAATCACGGGGATCCCCGTATCCATTAATTCAGTATTACGTGCAACATTGGTATAGTTTCGATAGTACTATCGATACTAACTATCGATAGTACCTCTTGAGACTATCGGAAACTATCGATAGAGTCGACTATCGATAGTATCCGACCACTAGTAATTATAAATTACTTATCATAAAGGGGAAGGAGGTAATTAAACAATATGCTTTTTGCAATTAAAGAAGTGACCGGTGGGTGGACAGTTACAAACCTTATTTGATGTGAGTATCGCTTTAATCTCGTGGATGATAGCCGCCCCCTTGGAGCATCCCTGTGTCCTGAGCCTTTTTGTTTTAAAATGTTTCTAGGTAGGACAAATATTTTCAATGGTTATAATCTAAAATTTATAACTGTGCGGATTTGAATCAATCAGGACGTGAATGTTTTCAGTTCAATAATTAATTAGAAGGTAATTTTATTATCATGTCTATGCAAAATTATTCATTCGGCCATTCACTGTTCCTATATTTGTCGCACAAGTATATAAAAATAGAAATTATATAGCTCCCACAATAGATCTGAAAAGGTCGCGGTGGATAAGGACAAATAATGTCCAACTCCTTTTTAAATCTAATCTAGGTATTAATATTTTATTTCTATTATTTTCAAGATTGTACTCATTTAAACATTAAAAATAATTTTGTTACATGCACTATTTTTTACGACGTGCATATGATATAAAAAAAACTAGAAACGTATACGAGTATATCTCAAATTCAATAACAGATTTTTTTTGTTAAAAGTTAACTGGTCAGTGAAACACAATTTACGACACATTATACAGAGTGGCCCAAAAGTCTGGAAACGGCCAATTATCTCGTAAATTGCTAGTCCTAATTGTACAAAATTTGGAGTACACCTATTTTGGGATATGGTGATTCCAGATTTGATATTTGCAATGTTGCTAGATTTATTAGTTACTTTGGTTTTTCAAATTCATCACCCTATATATTCAGTCATTATTGGAATCTCCTATTCAATACGAGTTCAACCATATGTAACACTTATGATTTTATGTAGTCTGGAAGGTCCCAAATAAATAAAATAAGTCTGGCAACGCCTAATTGTCTCAATAAATTTTTTAATACAAACTATTTTCAACTACATTAAAACGTAACAATTGAAATATTATAACATTTTTAACATAATGGTTACTTTATCAAGTGTTCAAAATGTGCTCCATTTGTGAGTTGACAGTACCCTAATCGATGGGTAGAATGCGTCTACCACATTTCTCCATGATTGTTTTATTTATTTAAGACCTTCTGGACTACATAAAATCATAAGTGTTACATATGGTTGAACTCGTATTGAATAGGAGATTCCAATAATGACTAAATATACAGGGTGATCAATTTGAAGAACCAAAGTGATTAATAATATAAGAAAAACGGCAAATCTGGCAACATTGCAAATAGTAAATCTGGAATCTGCGTATCCCAAAATAGCTGTATCCCAAATTTTGTACAATTAGGAATAGCAATTTACGAGATAATTGGCCGTTTCCAGACTTTTGGGCCACTCCGTATATAAGCGTATTCTAAAGTTAAGCTAAATAATTCAAAAAACAGCTTAGAAAACTATACTAGTCAGGTTTGTACCTATACTGTTTTGGATGCATTAGTTCAAATAATAAGAGAATATTGTGAGAACAGCCTATATATTATAAGCCACCTGCTCTGCAAATGTGCTTGTTATATTGTTCAAAAGCGGTTCATACACCTAAATGTTTTTACCACGACCATTGTAGAACTCTTTTTAAAATGTACTTTAAGAATAAAGCAACATAGAAAACAAATTGGTTGATTCATATTTTGAAAACGTATAGAATTAATTTTTCAAATGATGTATATACATAAACCTGAAACCTTCATTGTCATAAATACCTAATGTTAACGTTATTATAAGTAAGTAGAAATTTTAAATAAAAATATGCCTATAAAGATTAATTATTTTATCTCGATAAAAACATAATACCTACAGAGTGTTAGTATCTATATTCGACCGAAACGCTCTATCCCAGAAAGGTCTCGTTATTTGATGATTTTGTTCATAGGAAAATGAACCCTTAAGCAGAGATACAGGGTGTTAAATGTTTGAAATCAAAATTCAAAATTTGCCATAAATTAAAAACGTTTTTAAATATTTTTTTCAAATTTGGTGACCAGGTCTGCTTTTTAAGAAAGTAATATTTTGACATAAACTAATTTTTGAAAAATTTAACCAGTGGCGTGCTATCAAAGGTTAGTGACAATTTTCCCCAATTTTTTACGCCACCGGAACAAACTTTTTTTATATATTATTTTTTTTAATTCTTTATTAATTTTTAGTTAAAAAAGTAAGAACCCTTCATGGAACGGTGTTGCATAAATTTTGCTTCTAAACAAAAGTCCCACATAAATATTTCTATGTTCTAATCTAGTAAGCACGTGACTAATTTTTAATAGTTCGTGTATTTGACAGGATATTAGTAAATCAAAATTAAAAAAATATTTAAAGAAATTTTATGGTAAATTTTTAATTTTGGTTTAAAACTTTTACTATCCTGTATCTCGGTAACTAAGCTCTTTATGGGTGCATATTCTTATATCAAAATAAAAGCTGAACTAGATGCTACACTAGGGGAATCTGCTCCTTCATTTACCACAGTTAAAACCTGAGTAGCGGACTTTAAACGTGGTCGTACTAGCACTGATGATGCTCCGCATTCTAGCAGGCCAAAAACAGCAACTTCTGAAGAAATGGTGCAAACCGTTCACAAACTAATTCTAAAAGATCGCAGATTAAAATTGGAAGAGGTAGCTGAGGCTGTGGGCATATCAAAAGAGCAAGTTCACTATATTTTGTGTGAAGTTTTAGGTATGAGAAAGCTATCCGCCCGATGGGTGGCGGCGTTTGCTCACGTCAGATCAGAAGCTCACGCGGCTAACCATTTCAGCGGATAATTTGACACTGTTTAGACGTGATCCAGGGGACTTTTTGCGTAGATTTATTACGGTTGATGAAACATGGGTTTATCATTATACCCCTGAAACTAAACAACAGTACACACAGTGGACGGCAAAGGACGAACCAGTTCCAAAGATGGCAAAGGCAGTACCGTCTGCTGCAAAGATCATGGCAACGGTCTTTTGGAATGCTAAAGGGATACTCCTAATAGATTATCTCGAAAAGGGAAGAACAATAAATTCCGAGTACTACAGCGACTTACTGGACCAGCTTAAGTAGAATATAAGCGAAAAACGCCCTGGTTTGGCAAAAAAGAAAATTCTGTTTCATCAGGACAATGCACCTTGCCACAAGTCCGTTCTTGTAATGGCTAAAATTCATCATCTAGGCCTTGAACTGTTCAACCATCCTCCGTATTCGCCAGACCTAGCCCCGTCAGACTTTTATTTGTTTCCAAACCTAAAGAAATTTCTTGGTGGCAAAAAATTTTCCACGGATTAAGAAGTAATTGCAGCCACAAACGCCTATTTTGACGAGTTGGATAAATCAGACTACAGTGAGGGTAATAAATCGCTTGAACATCGTTGGGTCAAATGTATTACCCTACAAGGGGACTATGTAGAAAAATAAATTCTTATTCAGTCACTATTGTGTTGCGTTCTATGTTAGGCCGGAAACTTTTCATCCCATCCTCGTATTAAAAAAAACCTAGTTGTTTCAAATTAGTGCATTTAAAGGAATTGGTGGAAATGAAGCAATTCGCTTCTATATTTTATGAAATATTCTTTAAAACATAATATTTATTTGTTTGTTTAAGAATCAATGTTTGAGTTTTGTGTATTTTAAATAAACATGTATATTTTTAAATGTCTTTTTTTAGTCTAATAATATATTAGAAAAAAAACTAGAATACATATCTGAAATATTACTATTTAATATTTCTAAAAGATTTCTAATTTTCATTTCAGAAATATTACTGTGAAGTATTATATTTGGAGGACATTTTTACGTTTCAGGTATATTTCAGAAATGTTTCTGGGATGTTTCGTAATATTTATGCAACATTGTAAATGTTTCAATGTAACATTGTTGAAATATTTCTGAAATGTGTTTGTGCTGTATGGGAGGGTCTGTAAAAGTTTAAAGAATGTTTAAAAATGAACGTATACAAATTTTATTACAAACTATTCAAATAATCTGATCATAAATATAGAACAAAGAAGCTGATTCATACTTCATACCCAAACGTTGTACAATTCTAAATAAAATAAATTTCTAAGGACCTTATTTGGTAAAGAGAAAACAAGTTTCTACAGATCACCTACCACTACCAAACCGAGAAGTGTTCTTTATTTTTAACACTATTGTTTTATCTTATACAACTAAACTAACACGTACGTATTGTGTATTGCCTATAAGTTCCAAACCAGTAGCGTAACATTTAAATTTGCATTCGTACTGCCCACTGATCTGTATTACTGCCGTATTATATTTTATAAACAGTATTCCCTGACTTAACTAAGTCTAATTTTTTTGTACTTCAGAACGTTGTAAAACATAAGCAAGAATATAGTAATAAAATATCTGTAAATAGGTATAAAATAATATTTTCGCATTTATAGCATACGGCAATGGTGTGACACATCAACAAAATGTTGTTTGCTATGTTGCCTGTATTAAACATTTATCTTTAAAAATTGGAATGAATGAGATTTTTTTTCTTATTTTACACTTGTATATTTATTATTATAATACCTTCGAAAATGTGACCATAAACATATTTATACTCAAAAAGCCATCAGCAATGAACCAGATTAACAAATTTCAAAGAACCCATTCTGAATCAATAAATGTAACGTATCGACAACTGGACTTGCTAAAAAAATGTAGAATTAAAGAAAAAATCAGTTACTTTTTCATTAAAAATATTTAATTTACCTAATTACCTACCGTTATTTAGATCAGGTTTAAAAAATAAAAAATTAAAATTACTATAAAATTGCTTAAATTACCTACTATACTTTCTATAGATTTTAGATTAAAATAACGATTTTGCCGTATTTACCGGCTTAAATCATTAAATCTTCAAAACCTCTTTATTCTCATATTTTAACCACTTTACTTTGTTTTTAATAACAAATTAGCATGAACCTACTATAAATATACCGTATCTTGTAGTCTTGTACCAAACAACCGGCAACCCTGTCTGAAGAAAGAAGCTTCTTGTGGGTCAGATTTCAACATCAACATCAAATTCTACCATTCTTCTGATCAATGATCCAGCTTGATCTCATTCTTATCGAGTTCGAAAATGAAAATGAGGACTTTTAGGTAGTTTTTGTTTACGTTACTGATAGTAACGCGTTTTTTTTATTTTCAAGTCTGTTTTTCTGGTGACATGAAGTTTTAAAACAGTGATTTTCAGTGAATAGCAACAATATATTCTAGAGGGGTGAAGTTTGGATTTATATTTTGGGTTGTTTTTGGTAAGTTGATTTTGTTTATTTTGTGTGTTTATTTCTACAATAAATAAACAAGTATGAGTATTCTATTCTTTAGTTATAATCCAATATTATTACATATTTAGTAGTATGTACCTTATTACCTTACTTTTTATCATTTACAACTTATTTTTACAAGTATCTTAGGCAGGTACTAAGTATAACTAGTTACTGAATTATAGTAATTAATACCACAATATCCATTCATAAATTAGGTAGGCACCTATCCTTAAAATTTCTTGTATTAAATTATAAAAGACAATTCAAGTAAAATATAATTTTATGTAACTACCTACCTAGGACCTAGGTACTTTTTAAAATTATTGAAAAGGAAATATGTACCTATAGGTACCATTTCTGGATTAATTTGTGTATATTTTTATAAACATTGAAGATTAACTACCTTTATTTTGAAAAATAGATTGCACATACCTACCCCATAAAATTTACATATCCTGATCAAATAAATGATTAGAGCTCCGATTAGAGTATACTTATTTTTTATTAATTCTTACCGCAACTTTTAATTATTATTCATTTGTAATAAAAATAAATAGGTAGGCTTAAAAATCTCAAAATTGTATGGTAGTGTGTAGTTAGTTACATTTCAGAGTAGATTTTTTATAACATTAAAGGAAATATAAATAATGTTTACAGTTTTATAAAAAGCTAAAAGCAGATCTTTAATTTGAAGTATCAAAACGAGCTGGATACATATCTAGATAGTTTTATTTAAATATTAAAAGGAATGTGCATCGACCAATCCCGAGGGAAAATAACATAACTGTATATATTTATTATTTTTATTACTACCATTATTATTGTTATTATTATTATTATTATTATTATTATTATTATTATTACTGGAAATTCTTACTTCTATACTAATACCGATTTCAGTGAAGGTAAATGATTGGATGAATTCAACCTTGAAAACTAACCAACCCATAATTTTTTATGCTTTTACATTTCTAGTGATTGTTCAAAGAGGTTGGTCAAATAATAATACCATTTACTGTAACTATTTGGCATGCTTTCTTGAAAATCGTAATTATACAGATATTGAATTAATTTTTTTTACCTAGGTATTAGTTTCAGCTTTTGATTCGACTGTAAAATATGGAAATACATATCAATATACAAAGTACAAAAATGTTAAGTGTTATTAAATAATCGATATTTTCTTTTAGAAACACAAAATAATTTCTTTAGTTTCATAACTATTAGAACAGAAAAGTACAGAGGTTAAATCACCTGCATCATAGTCGCGAACGATATACCTAATTCAAGAGTCAAAACAATGTTTGCCTTCAAATTAAAAAGAGGTGACTACTGTTCAGAGTAACTTCTTTGTATATTGTTACTTAAATAGAAAATACTATTTTTTACATTTTCAAATAAGAAAATAATATTGAATCGACAAAATATAAAACAATTATCTTTTTAATCGTCCAATTAAGTAATTCAGAGCATTCTCTAACTTTTCCACTAGAGGCCTTATCTTCAAGTTTTAAAAAAACGTAAAAGTTATCAGAATATTCGCTAAGAACAACCAAAAATCCAAAACGACAAATAAAGACACGACAGGAAAAAAAATTGATTTTTTAACAGTGACAGCAGTGACAGCTTCGTTCATCTGCTATAAAAGTGTGCACTGTTGCACTTTGAACAAGTAACAAATCTACGGTTCAATTTTGACAATGCTCCACCATGAAGAAGGTGTGGCTTTGGTTGCTAGGTTCCTGTTTTAGCTCTATGTTTCTTTTCTGTATTGTTCTTTATCCTGTGACATTACCATGTACCAAAACTATGAGCTAATTGAGAGCTAATTAGTAATGTGTATCCCAATGACAAATGACAGTAACAAAGATAGAGGTTATAATTATTCATTAACATTTTATTTCTGTTATTTTCAATATTGTATTCATTTAAATAAGTTGATTACATATCTTGAAACTACTTTTTTACGACCTGAAAACGATACTAAAAACGTATATGTCAATTTCCAATAACAGCTGACTTTTAACAAAAACAAAGCCTTCTGTCATTCTAACACAAATTACGTCACACTAATATCGTGTATCACAAGATGTCGTTAAAATCCATATATCCAAAATCCAATATATCATAGTCTCTTAGTGAATTATTTTTATTTCTTCTTGATGTTTTGAAACTTCCTCTAGCTACTTTAGAAGAGTGCAGTTATTCCTGATTCACCCTGTATAGAAGCGATCTTTAATAGAGTAGAAATCCATAAAATGATCATTATATTATAAGTACTTTTTGATAAAAAGAAAACATGTAAAACATTATGATACAAGTCTTACATAATTGGTTATGTAAAAATCAGGTTTTTGTTCCCGCGGATTTCATCTTTTTTCATTTATTTGTTTACAATGTTCTGTTATACTTTCACATTCAAGTGTACCTTTATGTATGATGTATTTACAAGTCGGTTTGGTTTCAATAGCCACTTATTCTTTATATATTTACCAGCAACAGCACACAAATCAGTTGTATTTGTATGGTTGAAATTTATTCTAAGGTAATTAAATACAGAGTTCCCTAAGGAACGGTGTTAGGTCACATATTTTTCAACATTTTTTAAATGATTTATTTTTCAAAAAATTTACGGTTGTTCAGACAATTAATTATTTTCTATGAAGGAAATAACTGGCAGAAATTAAAAAATACTGTACAGAATGACTCTACAACGATTGCTAATTGTTTTGAGAGCAGATTACTAATAATCAATTAAAAAAAAATGTCCTTTTTATATAATACAGCAATTACTAACTTTTAGAGAAATTAATATTAAAATTGAAAATATAACTATTGTGATGTTTGTTTATTTTAAATAACAGTTTATTTGTAAATAATTTATTTAAACACTTATTTTATTTTATAACAATACTATTCTAATTTATATATTTCGAATGTCTTTGAATTGTTCACTAATTATCTTCACTGTCTTATCTATATCTGACTGCGTTGTTCCTCCACCAATATTTATATACAAATTTAAAATTATGGTGAAGGTTCCAGAATGTTCTTCGCCAAAACTAGAAACATTATCCCGTTCTTTCTCGAATAGTAATCGAAAGCGCCTCCGCCATAGTACTCACATATGTTTGGTCTTAAGGGGTTTAATTATGTATGATAATCGGACAAGTTGAGCCTCAAAGGCCAAATAAGACAGAGGGACTTGGAGGATTAGAGCATGACTGAATAATGAAACGGCTCACATTACACTAATATAAAATAACAAAGTATCTGGCAATCTACCATGCTGAACTCACATCTGTGATTGGAAGAACAAATTAATTATATCATAAAAAATCTTCAGGAAAAATCAAGCTCTAAACGGAGAAGAAGTCTATTGATTATGAATAAAAAATCAAAATCTATTGCGAAGAGTATAATATTCTACTTTTTTCTTTTTTTTATAATATAATATTTTACCTATTTTATTAAAACTGCTCGTCCTAAATAACCTAAAATAACCCACGCTCAAGGTTTCTTTTTGTGGGTGGTTTTATTTATCTTGAATGAATTTACATACCTTATACATTAAATATTTTTATAATTTTTTTAGGTAAATAATTTATTATTAGGAGAGAATTGATATTTTTGTAGAATTATTATAATTTTCAAACTAAAAAAACGCTAAAATATTTGTCTACGGCTATACTAAAAAACTAGATCTTTTCAACAATCTCAACTACCTATTATTAGTTAAGAAATGAGGCACATTTCCTTATTTTATAATTCGGATAACACAAACTAGTTATTCCCTAATTATTTTAATAAAATTATGTGTGCAATGAAATATCAAACATTAAAAATTCTATAAAAAGTAAGTATTACATAATTAAACATATTGTTACGTTTGTTTAATTTATTTATAGTTTATTTATTTAAAACACACTATTTACAATTTATTTATGACGTACTAATTTATTTATTACAATTTATTTTTTCTGTCCAACACAAACTCAATCTGCCCGTCCGTCGACAACGCGCGCTATTTATATAAAGCCAACTCTGTCCTAGAACTCTCTAGGTTTTCCAGAACAATCGAAAACTGCCTTTCTATGACTTATACGCCGCATTGCGATCATTCCGGCGGTTTCGACCATCGGTGCGTTTGTCTCTATATTGCCAGACTTTGTACCGCGGGTAAGGAGTAAACAAAGCACAGGGTAGGCTTTTGCGCGACAATATTCGTACTGAAAATTTATTTTACTCATAATGCCATATTACACCACAAAATCCCAGCATACCTAACCTCAAAACAAAAACCAAAAAACTTGGATTTGCATACATGATTGATCTTTAACATCATACGCTAACCATTTAATATATAATATAATATAATAAAAGCGCATTTTCAATATTGCTCATCTATATTATAAATAATTATAATATGTGGTATGATTCGGACCTTCAAAAACTTTAAATACACTCCAAAATAGATGTATTCGTTTCAATAGATTTGAAAATATAGATAGAATGCAGTGTAGATAAAATCTTATGTTTATTCATCTGCCGAAGTAGGTACAGGTGGATTATGTAACAACCTTGTGAGAGGAACTCCTTGCCAATAATATCAAAGGCTAACGAACGGCACATTGTTTTATTCACTTATTCTAACACAATTATTTACATATTTACACTATGAAAAAATAAACAATTTATTTGCTTGTGGGAAACTCAAAACTTCATGCTAGTAGTTGTTTTATATTAAACGAAGATAGTTGGTTGGAGGTTGTGAGAATAATATCGTATCCAAAATGATATATGATAACTCCGAGACATGTTGACGTGGACTCTTCGAAGCTCAAAATTGGAGTGACGAGATGAGCACGATGTGTGTTGACTGTTCGAGGTTCGAGAGAGGCGAAACGATGTGTACACTGGAAAGTGGAGAGGGCAATTTGTTGGTTCTTGTGTGTATAATCTAGTGCTGAGCGCAACGCTCCCATCCAATTGTAGAATGGCTAGAGTTACATCATCAAGTGGAATTTTGCTAGAAACTATTTTTAAATTCTATTCAGTGGGAGAGAGAGAGATGCTGCGATGCAAGAGATATAGTATACACACTAGAATGCCTTTAGATTCGTGGCGTACGTGAGATTTATCACACCTGCAAAAAATATACTTTGCTTGTACTGCATTTGAGCGACATGACGTTGCTATTCGTAGGATGCAACATATGCATTTGTTGAATGCGTGGATTTGTTCGCAAATGGCTTGAACAGGGGCGTAGGAAATATTATGTTTAAATTTGATAATTTATTATGAAATTTAAATATGCAGCAAAAATTCAACTGGATGTCAGTTAAAAACCTAATACACCAGTTTTCTTCCATAAATTAATAAACAATAAGCTACCGATATACATATCTCTAAATTTACAGTTTCGCAACAAAATAATTCTTATAATACAAGACAAAAATATCATAGATATTCATATAATTCAAACTACCAGTACCAGTACCAAAAAAAGTATTTTTTGTAATTTTGACATATAAAGTGACATGTCAAAAAATCATTGCCACCAGCTGCGAAAAGAAAACAAATAAATATAAATCTATTTTGGTTTTAAAATCAATATTAGGCATTCCAAATGCTTAAAGCGGTTCGTTCGCGAGCGGCCATATTGCCTGGCTAATTTCAATCGGATTAGCAAAAATGTATTTTAAAACCAATTTCTGGCCTTTGTGAATATTTAAAAAAAAATAATTGCCTACGTTTTACTTCAATGCATAAGCTTGTTTATTTTTAAAACCATGAATGATCAATCTATATAACTGTCTATATCATTGACCCTATCAAACCACCAGGCTTACAGTGTTGCCTATCATATGCCTGTCAGTGGCCTGTCATTTCATACGAGCAGCCATTTTGTTTGGAATGCCTAATATATTTGACAGTTTTGGCCGCGGAGCTAACCGAAGTGAACGCGAAACATTGGCGTAGAAAATTATTTTATAAATTTTTGCGTAAAATAAATTGTGAATAGCTATTAAAATTTTGTATAATTATGATTTTGGATATCATTAGTTGTTTAAATAATTATTTGTAGCCCATAAATAGATACGTTTGTCCGATTCCGCCGGTAATAATTTAAAATGTTTGATATTATTTTTATTCTACTATACGACACTGCCGAAGAAACATCACCGCGAAATTCTCGAAATCGTCCTACGTGGTTTGTGGTTTAACATCTCTCTACCTACCAAAAGCCTTTATATTTTCTGTTAATGTTGCGGGACCTCGCTCTGCTCGTCCCGAAAATATTCACTCGTTACATATAATAAGACATTTCGTAGCTGGTTTCATAAATAGCTATTTTGATACTGGATTTACAGCTCATAAAAATCTACCAGAAACCTTTTAGAGTAAGATCCCAGAACGATAAGACATAACTTATTTTCTAAAAGATGAAACTTTAAGTTATCAGTAGTGTCTCATATACTTTGTATACCTGCGTGTTTGTGAAGTTTGTCCAGTGACACCTGGGCAGGTACCAGGTGAGAAAGGTGACTAAAAATAAGAGTTACTTAACTTAAATTTATATGGCTGATTTTTATATATATTTAATAGAATATCATTCTCAAGTAGTATCGCAAGTATCAGACACTTTCCATGGACCAAAACTTTTGTCAGACGCTTTAAAGATCCACCAAAAATAAATGAACTTCACTTATTTTATAATGTCTGATTTTTGAATATGTTATCGAGATAACTATTACAAAATTATATTTAATCAGTCAGACAAATTGGAATGACCAAAAATCCCCTAAACACAAAAATTATTCGGCCGTGAGTACGAGCGCGAGAGCACTATGCGCATGCGTGTCAGCGAAGAATTTAAATATTCCAAAAAGTACTTACTGCTTTCGATAAAATATTTTTGCATCTCTATTTAAGTAAAATGAATTTCAACATTAAGGTAATAATTAATAATTATTAAAGTAAAACAGTTTATTGCATATATTCGGTAAATTAATTTTTTTTTTTTCGGAGTAATTGTGTTTTATAAAAAATTATTTTTATTTTTTTTTTACCAACGATAACAGTTTTTACATTTTTAAGAAAAAATAATTTTAGTAAAAAAGAAAATAACTATAGTTAGTAAGTGAAAGTATTTGATTGTCCTTAATCATCGTTATCATCATCAAAATAATCATTAGAATTTTCATTATTGAGCCAGTCATATTGTCCATTCGAGTCATCATTTATGTTGTTGTCGTTGCTGTCAGCGTCTTCTGTAAAAAACAAATAAAAGAATTACGTCTCCTGGTAATTGGTCACAATCAAACCAATGAAAGTGATACTGGTTTTCTTCTAACGTCCAGCCATTATTTTCAGGAGTAAAGATGGTTGGTTGTTTTTCATTTGCATTATTCCATATGCTAGCAATGTAATTAGCTCACAACCGACACGATGTAAACAACAAAAACATGTGCTCTCAGAGATCCGAACTATACTAATGTATATTATACGTTGCCCGCACATACACTGTAGACTGAAACAGAATGTGAGTTAAGGGGATACTTTCTTTTGAAAATAGGCATAAATTTAGAGGATTTTCATAAAGAATTGTAACTGATCTAGTTATCCGATGTCATTGAAAAAAATATATATTGTATAAACAATTGAAACTTAGATTACTCTTCATTTAAAATTTTCCAAAAATCAATAGGAGACCCATTAAAAAAATTGAAAGTCGGCTTAAACTCGCCCAAGTTCAAAAAATTAATACGCGTATATATTTATAAATATCAAAAAAATAAAAGAATAGCAGACTTTTATTATATATTCCTAATATCCTTTCAAAATTTCAATTAATTTGATGCGTTAGAATTACCAAAATTCCATATTTAAAATGCATTGTTTTTAATGCCAAATCCAAGCCTATACACTTCTATCCTTCGCAATCTTTCCTTGTTGTCATCACCTGCAACAAGTGATCCTAGGGATTCAGCGATAATATTATAACATCTGTAACAGATTTTAGGTTTTATATCGATGCCGGTCAGTGCCAGTGGTGTCTAGTTTTTAGTGGTGATATTTTGTGATTTTTATGTGTTCAACTGTGCAATAATGGGAAATAAACAAAAATTGAAAATAAGTAGCCATAGAAAAAATAAGACTTTAATTGCAAAGAGAAGGTGAGTATTGTTTTTATTATTATGATGATAATTAACTAATTATTATTAATATTACTATCATTATTATTATTATTATTAATATTATTATTACTATTGTTATTAATTATTATTATTATTAATAATAATATTATAATTATTTAAAATGTGGTTTGATTATGGCGGCTTAAATATCAATTTTTTTCCGACTTAGATAAATTTTGATATAGGTAGTTTTTGGGGTCGCTAGTTAAAATTAAAAATACAGGGTGTTTCGAAAGTAATGGAACTCAGAACAGAGGCAGATTATTTACATAAAACTATGAAATTTCACACTTCAATTGTGGCAGTCCATTTGTATTTTAGTTAAAAAAAAACTGTAGCTTTACCCTATATGGACCTTGGGTAAATATTTTTTGAGTTTATTAAAATTGGGTATAGTGAGATTTCACTAAAAATCTAAGTAGTGGAACTCATTATGATATACTTAACAGAATAATTTTTAGAATACTAAGGGCCAATTAAAATTAAAAGAACGCTTTAGATATTATATCAATTTCATAATACAAATTTATTAACAAAGTACCAACTAAATACCCGTTTATATTCCTTTAGAAGCTTTAAAGCGTGCCGTTTCCGATAACGTTTGAAAATTTTTCGTTTTGAATCATAAGTTTGTATGACATGGCACCAGTTGTTTGGTTTAATTAGATGTAAATACACAAACTAGAATGAAAATATTATTATGTAATGCTTATTCAGTTTTTATTCAGATTTTTTTCAGAATCAATGGGCCCTATAAAATCTTTATTTTTCCGGAAGAATTCAAGTTGATATCATTTGTTGTTTCTGAGTTAGGATTTGATTTTAATATTTGAATCCCTCTTAACCCCCTATTTAATCACCCATTTTTAATAATTTTTTTTTAATTTTAACCTTCTTAACCCACCATTTTTATTCAGATTTTTTTCAAAATGAATATGCTTCATTCCATTGTAGAGCTAGATTGAAAATTTCAAGTTGATATTGTTTTTCATTTTTATTTTATGATTTTTTTTAATTTTATATCCCCCCTTAACTCTTCCATTTTTAATCAGATTTTTTCAAAATCAATAGGCTTCGTGCCCTTATAGAGATTGAGTTTTCCTGAAAATTTTAAGTACAAATAATTTTTCATTTTTGACTTATCGTGTGGACAAAAAACGTGACATCGGATGGCAGACGGACGACAATTTTTAAAAGTTTTAACATATTTGATGAGAAGGATTTTGGTACAAAAATGTTTAAATTTATATGAATATTAAAAATTTTGGTTTCTTGAAAGTAAACCAATAATACTCTTTACAGACTACTGTGTGAAGAGTATAATAATATAACTTTATTTTGAAATTGTTGAATTTTGATTTTACCTTTTCAACAATTTTCGTCACTTGATTTATATCATTGAAATGTAAAATCAATAATTTTCAAGCTCTATTTTAAAAAAGATTTTCATATTTATTCTAGCTATACCAACATTTTTAACATTCTTTATTTTATGTGTTGTTTTGAATTCCAAAATATTTATATTTTTCAGAACAAGTACTAAAAAAAAAATATTATAAAATATACTGAAACAATTTTGTTTTTAAATTGCTGAGATTAAACCCTTTTTCGCCATAGGGCACATTGACAAATACTATAATTTGGGAAATCCCAAACTAAATTTTAAAATGGGTTAAAAAGGTTCCTAGAATAGTTAATAAGATTACGCATGGCATTATCCTGCATCCTGTGTCCTACACTGTGGGTATTAATTCCTAGAATAATTAAATCTCAAATCATTCAATTTCTTTTTTAACTACTTTAGAAAAACCCGAAGAGATTACACTTTGTTGAATAAATATTTATACTTTAAAATTAAATATAAAATACGTTGGAATCCAAAACTTTTCATAGAAAAATTTACTTTTTTGTGGCTAATATTCCGGTGAATTAGACACAGATCAGCAATACCAACATGGTAAAAGTTTGTTTAAGCACGTTTTAGTAAAAGTACATTAGGAAAACCATTATGAAAATTTACTTTAAATAGAAGCTTCCTTTGTTTAAATTTGCCTTCAGGGTTTAATTATGAAATTGGCCCTAATATGGATGATAATATGGATGTCCAAAACATGACTTTCCTATCTAGTTATTATAGGCTTTTTCCGGTTATTTTGTACAACCTATTGCAGCACCTCTATAAATGTTTAGAGGATAAACTAAATATATACATTTTCCACATACATCTAACTCGAAACATTTTTCTATAGAAATTCATTGAAAACGAAAATACTGAAAAATTTAAATTTATCACTTTTCCTCGATTTTTTCCATTACGGTCCATTTTAGAAAAATCATGTAAAAAACAAAAATTATAGAGATCGATATCGCAAACAACTTTTAGTTTAACAATTTTCTTAAAAATCAAAATTTTGCACATTTTGTCAAATTTCTCGAATACGGACCATTTCAGGAAAATTTGGCAAAAGGCAAAAATTATAGATAATAATATTAGAAGTAACTTTTATTTGAACATTTTTCTTCTCCAAACATAAATAACAGATATATTCCATAAAATATAAAAACGACCTCCTATAAAGTACCTCCTCCATGTTTCGAATTTGTCCAAAATCTAATCTTTTCACCGCAAGCTGAAATTAAAGTTTAAAATTTAATGTTTTTTTCTTGTATCCGTTTTTTAGTTTTATTCAAAATTTGTAATTTACACATTTTCTCAAATATCTCGAATACGGTCCATTTTAGAGAATTTATGTATAAAATAAAAATTATAGAGAATTATATTTTAAAGCACTTTTATTTAAACAATTTTTATAAAAAATTGTTCATTTTACATTTTGTCAGATCATTTTAGGAAAATTTTGTATAGAACAAAAATTATAGATAATAACATTATAAGTAACTTTTATTTGAAGAATTTTCTTTTCCAAACGTAAATAACAGATATATTCCATAAAATATAAAAATAGCCTCTCATAAAGTACCTCCCCAGATGTTCCGACTCTCAGGCCGACCTCAGGCCGAAATAAAACTTAAGTTTTAAATTTGGTGCTTTTCTTTGTATCCGTTCATGAGTTATCGAGGATACAGACACACACACACACACACACACACACACACACACAGACATCATCGCGAAAATAGTCAAAACGGATTCAGGGGGCCCAAAATATAAAAAACCGTCGAAAACTCGAGGTCGAAAAAATCATGATTCCTATACTTTCCTTATCTGTATACAGATAGGAAAGTAAAAATATGTTCCACGTTCTAGTTGTCATTTATGTATTAATAAGTATTTTTGCCACATTACGCGCCACGAAAGTCTACACCACTGAGCAGCATTTTACCTAGTACCTTGTAATAGACGACCCTAATAGACCAGTTAATTACAGCATTTGACAAAGAGACGTTATTGAAAGTAACCACCTCGTCAACTGTAGGACGCCCAGCCAATATTCAAGTAGACCAGTTTATTGCAGCACATCCGATAGCGAGGTTCACGTGATTAACGAACTCGTCAACTTTTTATCTATTTAACTTAAATATATCTTCACGTCGGTTTCACTGCGTTACATGTGACCAAATGAAAACGAAAATTAGAAATGCGCCGTCTAGAATCTAGAATAAAGCAAGAATCCCCTTAAAGAAGGAGAACCGGGTTACTATGGACGTCTCACTCGCTCTGAAACGCATGCATAATGCTCTCGCGCTCGTACTCACGGCCGAATAATTTTTGTGTTTAGGGGATTTTTGGTCATTCCAATTTGTCTGACTGGTTAAATATAATTTTGTAATAGTTATCTCGATAACATATTCAAAAATCAAAAAATAAGTGAAGTTCATTTATTTTTGGTGGAGCTTTAAAGCGTCTGACAAAAGTTTTGGTCCATGGAAAGTGTCTGATACTTGCGATACTACTTGAGAATGATATTCTATTAAATATATATAAAAATCAGCCATATAAATTTAAGTTAAGTAACTCTTATTTTTAGTCTCCTTTCTCACCTGGTACCTGCCCAGGTGTCACTGGGCAAACTTCACAAATACGCATGTATACAAAGTACATGGGACACTACTGATAACTTAAAGTTTCATCTTTTAGAAAATAAGTTATGTCTTATCGCTCTGGGATCTTGGACTATTTAAAATGTGTAGTAACATTCATATTTTTAAGAGAATGATCAGACAATATATTTTTGACATTCAGTTCAACTTATGATACCTATTACATTGTATTTATGTATGTGGTATTTTTATTGTTTATTATATGTTGTATTTTAATTATTGTATTTATTGTTTATTATATGTTGTATTTTAATTATTGTATTTATTGTTTTAATGTATATAAAAATATTTAAATTATTGCGCTCCAGGGGGGGATATCGCGCATGGTGTCATGGCGGCGCTAACGTCATGCGTAGAGTTAGTAGAGTTGGCGCGAAATAAATATTATATGACAGACGCATGTTGCAGAAGGTTTGTGAGTCGTTTATATTGATTTATAAGATATTAAGCAGATATTTGTATTATATTATGTTGTAAACTTTGTTCTCCGTGAGTGGTTTTAGTGAAAAACATTGAAAAATTGCGGTACGGATGTAACAGTAACAATAAAAGAAAAGAATTCAAGAAAGATATTATGGTTTTTCGCCTTCCTCGACAGTAAGAGCTTAGTCAAAAGTGAGGAGTGGCCCAAGGGCGGCTCCAGAAGAGGCCCAGGGGAGCATGCCGTTCCCTAGATTAAAATTCTTAAAATCCATGATCCTTTTATTTAAAAAAAAATATGCTAAATAGGCAATTCTACCCTCCTTTACAAGAAAATTCGACATAAAGCAGCCCTTGCAGTGGCTTGTGACCCTGCAGATAAATTTTCATATGTATTCCAAGCACTTTCAACCTTCCAGTTATAAGAGGGACCTCAAATCACAACTTTACATAATGTGAAGTTTTAATTGAACCAGTGTGAATCACATTGGCTCATTCAAAACTTGGAACTTCTAAACTGGAGACTCTACCCTTTGAAGGCTAAAAATTTCGCAATATAAGCAAAAGTAAAATTATAAATGTTACAAAAAAAAGATAATTTCGACTTGTACTTGATGAATTAATTAAAAAACTGTCAGCTACTACATCCAGGAAAAATGCAGCGACATTTTATTTCAATTTTTATATGCACCCACCATATTTTATGTAGGAGTTATTTGTATTTGGTACATTTTTTTATGTTTTGCATTATAATATATGAATGTCTGCATTATATTATTTGAAAAAATATTTTTTTAAAACTTATTTTTATTCAATTGGGTAATATAATGCAGGTAAATAAGTAACCAGTTGCAAATCCTAATCAGGTAAAAATTTCCAGCATACCCAGATGCGAAATTGTTACCAGGATCCCCAGTTTCGAGTTGCAAAGATACCCTTCATTTCATTATCCTGGTTATAAAAACTATTCTTTAAAAGTCGAATTTGTATAACCAAAATAAATCATTAAAAAAAAAAACTGTTCAAAAATATATTTCATGTATGTATATTTGCATTTATGTTCCTTCATGTTCTTTCCTCAACTATCCCATAATAATATCCATAGATGTAATTTCTAAAATATTATCCTTAATATTCATCAAATTTCTGTAAGTACCATATATTTCCATCACACTTCATCAGTATTTTTAAATTCGCGCCTATACAAACTCTACGCGTGACGTCATGCGCGTTGCCGTCCTATTTTTGACACTGTTGATATCCTACCTTTTATTTTTTATACCATGATTGCGCTCCACTTCTACTACTACTATTACTACTACTATTACTACTACTATTACTACTACTATTACTACTACTATTACTACTACTATTACTATTACTACTACTATTACTACTACTATTACTACTACTATTACTACTACTATTACTACTACTACTGTTTCTACTACTATTACTACTACTATTACTACTACTATTACTACTACTGTTTCTACTACTATTACTACTACTGCAACATTTTTTTTGTATTGTAGGTGTTCAAATATTGTATTGTAACTATTGTATTATTGGTATTAGTAATTAAATATATAATATCTAATAATAAAAAAAGCAATAAATCAAAAAAGTTATATCCCAACAAAATTTCAGTTTATTGCTTCAAATATTGGGAAAATTTGTAGGTACATTTAAGGCGATGCTGTCATGTTTTCGCAAATTAGTGGAATAGTCTGTACACATTTTACCTGGCTCTACGTAAATTGTGATTTAATATTCAGGTGTTCCGTGTATTAAAATGTCATTAAAACGTTCAACTATTTACCTGACAGTTTCCTGCGATACCAGTAATCCTTTCCTTTCATTATAAATCCTAGAAATACCAAATCTAAACAGTCAAATTACAGATAAAGGTAATATTTGAATAAAGGGTACCTATTTATAAATTATGCTCCTTCTCTCAAAGATTATATTGCTGGTAGGTATATATTATCCTAGCCAATAAATTATGCATTTTAAATGAACGCCCCTTTTAAGAAACACAGAAAGGACGAGGCATGGATTACATGGAGTTGTATGGACTGCCGTAAATCTTTACTAAATTTTGATAATTTGAAGGTAGGTACTATTACTTAAGTCAAAATTGTAAAATATTAGGAGAATCGTATGTATGGGATAGAAGATACATTCTATCTAGGAATGAAAGTACGTCATAGCCAATAGCACCCAAGAACATATTTGCGCATAGAAAAGTACTTGACAGTTTTTAACAATTTTGTTATTATTTGCTAGGCGATTTATTTAATAATCTAAAAAAAGGTTTAAGCGGAAATGATAATTGCAAATATAACGGTACAAAAACACCATATTTCCGTGTTTAAAAAGACAGTAACATCAAAAGCTTGCATTAATAGTGGCGTTTGCAGGTGTCAAAAGCAAAGCTTGCTTGGATAAAGTTCTGTCTTAGTAATATACAGAGATTTGATCATGTATTAGGATAGATACGCCACGCCTTACTCGTGGAAGTAGTGGGTTTAATGATTATCTAGACGGGGAGAGAGAGGAAAGGTACACAAACGGAAAACTTGGCAGTGCCGTACTGTATGGAAGGGGTTGTATATTGTTAATTACTATAAAATGCTAGATGAAAGCGGATGGACATGATTTTAATAGTATATTAAAGTATAAGTGGATATAACGGTCTTTAAAACACGCGCGATTTTTCGAGCACGACGGCGCAGCCGGAGTGCCAATAATTTTCTTGGGTACTGTGGCTGACTTGTGTTCTTTTATCACAGACATAAGATCTCCATAATGTAATTTTCACTCGAGTGAAAGTAACTTCAAAATGTCAGAATATGGTAAAGATTAACGGTGGTTCATAACTCCACGTAATCCGTGCCTAGTCCTTTAGAGAAATACAGAAATAGCAGTTTAGAGTTTGGAGTTGTACAGTATAATTTTTCTACGATCCACTAACGAAAATCTACAAATTTTAAAAATTATTTTTGTTTATTAAATTAAAACAAAATCAACATAAAAACAAAAGATTTAATTTGTCTCAGGCCCAGATTTGAACCCGTGCCTCTCGCATGGCAGCTAAACGTACTGGTCTCACCTCCATCGAGACACTTAGTATATTTTAGTTATAATACTCGTAATTAAATTGATTTCATATAATTTGATTAAGAATTTATTTATAAATATAGACGAAATAGAAATGATAAAATTTATCGATTCTACACAAGAATAATTCATTTTAATGTATATTTAATTTCAATAACTAAAAAATGTACTGACAATTAATTTGACAAAATTGTCACTTATTTAAAATTTTAAAAATAATAATAGTCGGGCGCCCAAAATATGAACTGTGATTAGTGGATTTCATTTTTTTTGCAGTGTTCTCACTACCTAGAATGGATATGAAATATATTCGTTCCGGTAAATGCAATAGCGTATTTTTTCGTTTTGTAGTATGTGCGTAGATAAGCTAATATCTATGTGGGTGTAGAAAAAAAAATGGTTTAATTTATCTAGTATATACCTGTTTTATATGTACAGTATGATGTTTAAAACTACTATAAAAACATAATTCACATAGTCGAATCAATCTATACCAAGAACCCGCTTAGGGCTCAGTATGGAAGATGTTACGAAACTTGTTATTATTGGAGTTTCGTAACATCTTCCAAACTGGGCATTGAACGGCAACAAACATCGGACTCTCGATTCTGCAGCATGGAAGACGAATTCGCAGAACACATTATATGTACCTGGCTCCGCTTTAAAAAAAAAAAGTAAATTCCAGATCTTCAGATTTACCTGACTGTCTACCGATTTTAAACAAATCTCACCCAATTGAAGCATGGCTTTTGCCAGTTCTCCCACTTCATACACAGGATTTGACAGTTATGCCGCGAAGCTAACCGAACATTTATTGCATTGTATTATCGATCATCTATGAAGTTGTAAAATAGTAAAAAAAATCGTGAACAAATATTTAGTAGAACAATAGAAAAATTTCATTGTATTTCTTACTATGACCTTCCTTCAGAGGCCTATAACTCAGTAATTAAGGCTTTCACAAACAAATAAATATTAAGCGGCAAACAAATTTCAAAACAGATGTATGATTTCAGTGACGTCCTGTTATTAACAGAATTTCACTGTCTAAAATAAGTAGGGGGTCAAACCCTTTTAAAAATAATTTTGAACGTCACTGGCTCCATTTTATTGGTCATTATACGTCTCATGTACATTTTCATAAAAATATGTTTAGCCGTTCTAGCGTAAGAGCAAAAAATAACTTCTAAAATTTCTACTTTAAGAGCCTGCGAGTTTGTTACTATCCATTTTTTACTTTCCTATCTGTATACAGATATAAGGAAAGTATAGGAATCATGATTTTTTTCGACCTCGAGTTTTCGACGGATTTTTACGTTTTGAGGTCCCCTGAATACGTTTTGACTATTTTCGCGATGATGTCTGTGTGTGTGTGTGTCTGTGTGTGTGTGTCTGTATAACGCATAACTCATGAACCGATACACAGAAAAACATCAAATTTTAAACTTAAGCTTTGTTTCAGCGTCCAATGAGCTGATTAGATTTTGGGCAGTGTCGGAACATCTGGGGGGGTACTTTATAGGTGGTCATTTTTATATTTTATGGAATATATCTGTTATTTACGTTTGGAGAAGAAATTTCTTCAAATAAAAGTTACTTCTAATATAATTATCTATAATTTTTGTTTTATGCAAAATTTTCCTAAAATGGTCCGTATTCGAGAAATTTGACAAAATGTAAAAACATAATTTTTTATAAAAATTGTTCAAATAAAAGTTGTTTGTAATATAATTCTCTATAATTTTTGTCCTATACATAATTTCTCTAAAATGGACCGGATTCGAGATATTTGAGAAAATGTGTAAATTTCGAAATTTGAAGAAAACTCAAAAACGGATAAAGGAAAAAACATTAAATTTTAAACTTAAGGTTTATTTCGGCCTGACGTGAAATGATTAGATTTTGGACAAAGTCGGAACATCTGGGGGGGTACTTTATGGGAGGCCGTTTTTATATTTTATGGAATATATCTGTTATTTATGTTTGGAGAAGAAAGTTGTTCAAATAAAAGTTACTTCTAATATTATTATCTATAATTTTTGCTTTATGTCAAAATTTCCTGAAATGGTCCGTATTCGAGAAATTTGACAAAATGTGCAAAATTCTGATTTTTATGAAAATTGTTGAACTAAAAGTTGTTTGCGATATCGATTTCTATAATTTTTGTTTATACATGATTTTTCTAAAATGGACCGTAATGGAAAAGTGCTCAATTAAAATTTTTCTGTATTTTCGTTTTCAATGAATATCTATAGAAAAATGTTTCGAGGTAGATGTATGTGTAAAATGTATATATTTAGTTTATCCTCTAAACATTTATAGAGATGCTGCAATAGGTTGTACAAAATAACCGGAAAATGCCTATAATAACTAGATAGGAAAGTCATGTGTTGGACACATCAGATTTTTTATGGAAGAAATTAAGCTTAAAGCGGCTTATTTTCGATTCCAGAAACTGTGGTTAAATTTACTGTACATATAATTTAATAGACTGCATACAGAAATTAAAAACAAGACATCAAGAAATGTATTCAAAAGTAACTTTAAAATTCAATACTTGATCAATAAACAGAATAGAAACAATTTCTTGTGATAATGTTCTTTAAACCAGCCCTTTTTAAGTATTTCTTTTAATTTATTGTTGTTATTTTACTCGTATTTATTATAAATTATTTCTGTATTTAGATTACGTATTTTATTTTTAAATTATTTGATGTTATATTAATAATACTATTTTTCTTTAAATTATTTTTATATTTTATTTTATATGTATATTTAACTACCAATATAAATTAGCAGTTACTAAATAAAGGAATAATATATAAATCTTTAGTTTTTAATAACTGTCATGACTGAAAATATGCATTTATATAATAAAAAAAGTAGCCTACGAAATAAAAATAAATTTCATTCAATAATATTTATTTCATACATTAACTTTGCTGTCTGTTATTGCCGCACCGCCATCACCTCCTCGGTCACTTCCATGATCACCTCCTCGTTCATTTCTATGATCACCTCCACGTTCACTTACATGATCACCTCCTCGTTCACTTCTATGATCACCTCCTCGTTCACTTCTATGATCACCTCCTCGTTCATTTGTATCATCATGAACATGATCACTATCATCAATAACACAACCGGGATGTATACAAGGACCGCCATCTTCATCATCTTCAGAGTCATATTCTTCGTCTTCACTTTTATCTTTCAAACATTCCATGCTAGGTACTTTGTAGTACTCTGAATTCTCATCCATCTTAATATCTCCTTTAACCAACTTCGTAAACCGTTTGTCCAACGATTTGAGTTGATGGAAATGCATCTTTGCCAAAGCGTGCTTGTTGAATACGTGGTTGACGAACTCCACTTCATACACGTCCTCCAGTTTGGCAACTCTGAGGTGAGCTTTCATTTCGTCCACTGTTAGAAGGATGCAGTTCCACGGTGACCAGTTTTCTTCTCGTATCCAACGTACCAGCCTAAAGGATCGTAATAGAAAGTTTAGAGGAATCTAGGTCTGTTAAATAAAAAAGTATACATTATTGGCGGCTTAACAACATGTACACTCCCCGGCACAAAATTCCGCCACCCTAAAATTTTTACCAAGTTTGATCTTTTATAACTTTTTTATGTTTTATCATAATTTTTTCCATCGCGCTGTAGATATACGAACCTGGGTCCGTTGTTGGTCCAGGTCCAAGCCAACAACGAGCCTAGGTTCGTCAGATTTGTAGGGCAAGGTTATGGAAGCAAAAATCAGCATACAGTAGATAATTAACATTAATTAAATGTCATTTATAAAAATATTAAACAAAAGCGGGCCAAGATTCGACCCTTGAGGGACACCCGATGTGGCAAGGTACTTAACAGACTTGAACCCATTGAGCTGAATGTATTGTGAACGGTAACAAAAATATGATTTTAGTAAGTTAATAAGACTATCTGAGAGTCCAAAAGCAGACAGTTTTTTTACTAAAATTCCATGGTCAAATTCTTTAGTCATATCTGTATAAATAATATCAGTCTGGAATACGTTTATTTATATTTTCTGCTATATGCTGAGTAATGACAGAGATTCGTTGAACGACCTTTCACAAATCCATGTTGTTGAATGGATAATGCACTGCTTATATGTTGATAAATACTGCGTTCCAGTAATATTTCTAATACTTTACAAAAATTGCAAATAATATAAATAGGTCGGTAGTTCTTAACGTCAGTTCGATTTCCATTTTTAAAAATCGGATATACTTTAGAGCTCTTCCACATGGACGGAATAGTACTAGAACGCCTCTGGTTAATTTTCCTCGACGTTTTCCCCGAATACATTTCCGCAACTTATGAAGTAATGCGGCATAATATGTGCCATTAACGGTGGTATTTGTCTCTTTAAAATCAATCAGAAGGATTCCTTCACAATCCCAAAAGATCGTAGTCATCACCTTTTTCGTTGATTGGCAGACTCTAAATTTTCGTGTGGGGGCTTCACCCTTACGGCGCCACTCCATTGATTCCCTTTTCGACAGAGGATCATAATAAAGAACCATAGTTTCATCTTCAGTGACTATTGTTTCCAACACGGGGTTCGGATCATCTCCACACAGTTCCAAAAACGATCGAGCACACTCGACACGACGTTGCTTCTGAATCGCCGAAAGGTGTTTGGGCACCCATCTTGCACTAACCTTATGCATACCCAAATGATCATGGAGGATTCGGCGAACAGTGGTATCAGAAAGCTTGGTCATTTCTGCCATTTCGTTGACCTTCAAACGTCGGTCACTTAGCACCAGGTTTTCCACAAGGGCCACTTTGTCCTCCGTTATCACCTCCACTGGCCGTCCAGGTCTTTCGTCATCTTCAAGGGATTCCTGACCCATGCGAAAACGTTTTGCCCATTCCTTCACTACCGAATAGCAAGGGGAACTTTGGCCATTACGCCATCGAGTCTTTCTTTAATAAATTTAGGTGTAAGCCCTTCTTTTGTTAAAAATTTAATGACCGCTCTGTACTCAATTTTCGTCACCTGAGACATTTTCGAAGATACTTTAGTTCAAAATGCTGACAATTAAAAACTATTTGACGTAAGTCGCTTATTTTGTTACCACAGCCTACTAAGATTTGTAGTTATAAAATGTTAAATTTTTATCCTGATAAAATATCTGCAACTATGTCAGGCCGGGAATTATTGGCGCTTACCTCGTAATTGTTAGGCTCTTTACCTCCTTAAACTACTAAGTTCTCACCTCAACTGATAAATATCATTACATTCAGATAAAGCGGAATGCCCATGCCATATCCTAACGACAATATGGTGTATATCTACGTCTTGTAAAATAAACGCCACAGAAGAAGCGGCTCGATGCAATCTTTCGTAGTTCCTGAGTTGTTTGAGGATAAAACGATGTGGTAGCAAATCAATCCAAGGCTCTTCGACCTTGTCCAACCATTTGCATTTGTTGCAAAATCGAAGCGTCTCCGTTCTGGCAGTTAATCTGTAACCGTCTATGGTCTTGAATTTGCGACATCTCGTGCAGAAAGTAAGTTTCTCTTCCATCTTTCGTTCTTGTATCATGAGCATGTGCCTGAAAAAAAAAAAGGAAAAATCGTAATTAAGCATTAGTTTTATTATTATGCTACTAAATGTACGTTAGATTATAATTTGAATGATGTCTGCTGCCACCTGATGATGACCCAACTACTGCGAAACGGATCGTTTGATAACTAGCCCCTTGAATGCGAAGCCAAAAGTTTAAACTTTGCACATGGAGGGTCAGCAGACATTTTTAATTATAATTTATTTATCTTCAGATTTTTAACATTTTTTATGCCATATTTTTAAACTGTGGCGTATCTTCTAAAAATAATGTACTATTTTAGCGTTTTTTGCGATTAAGAAATTAATTTATTACAATATTAAGTTGGCTTTGGCAAAACAACAAAATTTGACAGATGCAAACTGGAAAGGAGCCAACTTCAAAGAGTTATAACTCCTTAATGAAGCGTTTTCGAATTAAGGGTTTCGGTTTGGTAGGAGTGGAACAATCTGTATATTCCAAATAAATTGATAAAATTTAGTTACTTTGTTACATCCTCATTGCATTCAACCATCTTGAAGTGATGAATCACGCACGCCTCTATTCTTTTTTCCAACCCCCTCAAAAATTTGTCTTCGATTCCTCTAACCATCAACTGACAGGCCCTGTTGATTAAAGTGTTGAGTAGATCGCTGTCCTGACAATCGTGGTCGTTGATGTATTCCTTAATCTAGAAAAAGGTAATTAAATGAATTTCGTAAGATCCACTTTACAGTTCGTAATTTTTCTTCACTTTTATTGGTTGCTTAGATAATACATAAATTTTATAAATGTACATTTATGTATAGGGTGTTGCGCTAGGCATATAACATGAATATGACTCTTTTAAGGGCTTAGTTTCCCAGATATTTTAGAGGGAAAGCCCACTCACGCGACATGTCGCGCGCGACCTGCCGCATGCGATTTTTTAGGTGTGATTTTTAACAGACGACAAGCAGCGACACAGACGTTCAGTATCAAAATAGAGGTGGAAGAAGTAGTAACGGTGTTGTTTTATTCTGTTCGTCAAAAAATTGAAATGACGTAGGTTCTGGGTTCATCCATTATTTATAGACCCTTATGTAAAAGGCGCATTTAATTTATTACATAAGGATTTACGTTATCACGAAGATAAGTTCTTCAAATATTTCAGAATGAGAGAGTGTCATTTGACGAACTGCTAGCGCAGATTCCCGAACAAATATTGTTTTCGCTATTTTATTTCATTTAACTGTTCGATATTTGAGGTCGGTCTTGAATATCGGATATGCCAATATACCAATATATCAATACAACTGTCGGATATTTTTTCACTGGAACTGTCGAAAAGTTAACAGGAAACTCCAACTCTCAACTGGCGTTTCGCACGCGACTATTTTTTTTCAGCAATTTTAACTTACAATTTTTTTTTTAATAATTAATCGAACTAAAAAGTAAAAAATAAATATAGTTTAAAAAAACTAAAAAACACGCTTTTATAATACATCGAACTAAAAAGTGAAAAATAAATATAGTTTAAAAAACTAAAAAACACGCTTTTAGAGCATATCAAACTAAAAAGTTAAAAATAATTTTTTTAACACGCTTTTATTCAAATAAGCTTAAAACAATAACGTCTTTTGAAAAGTAGTTAGAATTAGTTTTGTCTGTTTTAATCTAAAATATATTTATTAATTTTTAATGTTTACCTCAGCATAGACATCTAGTTTTTCTTGCACTTTAAGATTTTTATCTACCAAATTTTTATACAGTGTAAAATATTTTCTGCCTCTTTGACATTCGAGTGTCTCCATGAAAATATGTAAGCTTTTGTAGGTACTGTACCAATCGATCGGTTTTCCTAAAATATAAAGAAAAAACATGTAAAATTCTAGGTGTAGATGTTTTTTCTAAAATTATCTTTCTGGTTTACAGGGTGGAGTTGTGGACTATATTTTTGACGAATATTTTAGAAAATCTGGTTGACAGATTGATTGTCGTGGAATGCATAATTTAAAATGATTGCTTCTGGTAACTGGTTTATTTTAATTTTATAAACTTTGTATTGAGTGATACTTTTACATGTAATTAAGTTCGACATATGTTGGTTTAAAAGATCTTTCTATATTTGTTTTAAAGTTACAATTGCGACCGGTTCGTTCTGAGATTTATTTTGTCTTGCTAGCTTGGAGGTTCGAATAGTTCTCTCTGGTTGAAAAATGTCTCGTTGCGTCGAGTTAAGAGTGTGGCCTTTACACTGTCTTGTGATTGCTTTAAAGAAATGGTGTGGTTTGACCAAGTTTGGCGTGGAGAGTGACAGAGTGATGTGTTACAAACTATTGAATAATTGTTTTCATTTATTTTAAACGGGCTTATGCAGGTGCGAGTGAAATAGGTCTGAGTGGCAGCGAATCGGAGCTTATCTTTATTTAAACGGATTTTTTCCACAAAGTGAAAAAGCAATAGATCTCGCCTAGTTAGTAACTAAGCCCCGTAAAATGTTTTTGAGCTTCATTTCCACAATATTGATATAAACAATCGTCCAAACTAACTTTATGCGGTACCTTCTCCTTAAGAACAAGAAGTTAAGGCAGTCAGAATCATTGGCGGGGGCTCCTGAAAGATGTCACCTCAGAGCTTTAACCACATAAATGTAACACTAGGTCAAATACTTAAACAAAAGCAATACAAAGAAAAAGGTTCTCGCTGCAAGTAACTTTAGAGAAGAAAAACCAAGATTAATTAGCTACACCGGAAAGCTAGTTCCTAGTCTGTGGAGTCTACTACAAAAGACCACACTAGCCAAAGTACTCTTAACAATAAATCTGAAAAGGTCGAGGTGGGACACAGTCCAAAACAAATCTGAAACCATTCTACTAAATTTGGCAAGAAGACGAAACAATTAATCATACTTTATTCCCCTGAAATGTCTTACCAATATTCCTAAAAAATCGTTCAATATACTTGTACTCCATATCTTTGGCCGCCTTGGTCCTCAAATTTTCGATACCCCTCAACATTTCGACCTCTTTCTCCAACAACAAATACAGCTCGGCTAATTTCGAAGCGCCGCAATACATAGAATTTATCCTGGCTATTTCACTCTTCTTCCACCTGTCCACCATAGTGAAAAGCATCGCGAAATCGGCGAGCGTCACCGGGAAAATTTTGCTAACCATGTCCTTTCTTCGCCTGTTGTCGTCTTCTTTCTGAGCCTGCTCTTCCAATTCTTGCGCTAGCCGCATCCGCTTTTGATATTCTTGGCTTAATTCTTTCAGAGCGACGCGCATCTTCCAAGCTCGGTAGTATCTGAAGAAATAAATGAGTTGTAAGCAACAGATTTTTAATAAATTGTTCAAAAAGCATTAAGCAATTTAAACAGGTATTGGACATGTGAAAGACTAGAGAAAAATAAATAACTGAAATTGTAAAGAGTATGTGTTCAAAAATGTGTCTTAGTTTGAGATGAAATGTGTACAAAAACCAACTGGTCTCGTTTTTAAGAGTCCGCTACCGGTAAATACTCCGCCAACTTTGACATATCCTGAAATTTCAGATCGAATCTAGGGGCGTGACAATGTGTCGAATCTCGAAAAAGGCATTCAACCCACATAGTAAACCCAATAGGAAATAAATTAATTGATACCTGGTAAATTATTTTTTTGGAGAGGTTAACAATGTTGTTAAATTTCAACTAATTATGATAAACTTGGTACCAAGTGAGAACTAAAGAATTGCCATTTTTTATCTTTCTAAATTAGAACTTGGTTCAAACCCCGTACTAAAGGTCTAGGCTTATTGTATCCCTGTCAGGTTAATATTCTTGATGTATTCAAGAAGATATCTGATGGGCGCTTTCGCTATAACCTGGATACTAGGAGAGTTGCTGCAGATCAATATTTTGACTCCGGTATCTTGAAAGATCACTTCTACCATGTTTCTAATGGTCCTCCAATATAGCTGGTTGCACTCAATCTTTGACATGGCTAGTTTCTGTACATTGGACTCAAAGACAAGGTCGGAAGTGTCTTGACGCTGGTTTACTGTTTCTTCTTGGTCATAGGCATTCTAAAATGACGTCAGCCGGTTTTGATGCATTATCTTAGGTATTCCGTTTAGCATCTTCCTTTTCTGATGAGGTCCATGCCTCTTAGCACGGGTATTACATTTCTTACATCACCGGAACTGTTCGTCCAACAAAACCTTTCACGAACTCTGAAAAGTTTTATTAACACCTAGATGACCTCCTGATGAATTGTCGTGTAACTGACGAAGTACTTCGGCTACTCTACTCTTTGGAATGACCTTGCGGAACCATCATCATTCTCTAGTACTCGCTTTAATAAGCCTTCCAGAATAAAACAGGCACACTGAACCAAATATGACTTAGTTACTAGAGAGAGTTTCGATACTTCTTGCAAAGTAGGTCGACGAGTTTATTCATCTTTTTATTGTCGCATATGCTCTAAAACGGGATCATTTTCTTGTTCTTCCCTAAATTTGACAGGGGCCCACTCATCGTTAACAACCGTTGTTCTTCGTACTGTAACTTATTTAGCAGATGCGGCCAACCTCATTCCAAACAGAGTTCCTTTACCAACACCTTCATTGCGTTTCGAAGGTTCCACCTTGACAGGCGTTCCTTGCCACTGCGTTATTCTTATGGTTTCACATCTTTTAGGCACCACCCTTCCTTCCTGTATAGGCACAGGCACGGTTTTTCGATTCGTACTGTTCTTCGGGTGTTTGCGTGAACTGCTTACATTTCCAGCACCTGATAGTCTTCGGCTGCTTCTCAATTGGTCGAATTTATTTCACTGTTCCTCCTCTTTTACAGTCCTTACCTCACTGTATCCACCGGAAGCCAGCGTAGCCGCTTCATATTCAAGAGCAGCGATCAATGTTTTGTAACGGGCTAAACGGAGTGATAGTTGGATTTCATGGAAACGAAGTCCATCATTTTTTCTAAAGCTGATAGGTAGGCAAATCGCACCATCTTCGCAATATCTAATTTATATTCTTGAAGGCTCTCGTCACGTTTCTATTTGCGATTCTTTAACTGTAATCGATACACCTGCACCAAGTGCTATTTTACATATTTAGTCTCTTTTTAAGTTGTTCAAAGTCATCAGTCTTTTCCACAGGTATAGTCTCAAGGATATCTAAAGCATCTCCTCGAAGGGCGATGATCAAATTTACTGTATTTTCTCTTTCAGACCATTAGTTTGCTCTTGCAGCTGTTTCGAACTGTTTAAGGTAGTTAATTCATGACATCTTCCCGTAGAGATTTAACACGGGCAGAATGTACAGTTCCTTCCAATTTCAGCTTTGACTCCACTTCATGGTATTTTATTTTACCACCCTTGGCATGTTCTGTATGGTCCATTTTTTCTATCTTATTTTCGAACTGTTTTATTTTCTCCTCAATGGAAGACATTGTTTTCTCCTCAATGGAAGTCATCTTATTTCCCACATCAGCAGAAAATTTATTTTTCAGAGAAGTCATTTTGTTTTCCAAGTCGGATGAAATTTACTTTTTTAAAGAAGAGATATATCAGAAGAAACTCTTAATTTCTAAAGAAGAGATTTCGTTTTCGTTCAGAAGACACCTTTTCTTCCATGGAAGAAATATTAGACGAAACTATACTTTCTAAGGGGGAACCATTTTTTATAGAGGAAACTTCTGAAAAAACTTTATTTTTCATGGAAGAAATGTCAGAAAAAAACTTTAGTGTCTACGGAAGAAAATTTACTTTCCCAAGAAGAAAATATAGCGCATCATCAGAAAATAGATACGTTTCCGGATCCAAATCTTTACTTGCTATTGCTTCTCTAAGCCGCTCTCCAGTTCTGCTTTCTTTCCTGTCGTCTCCAAATCACGATCCTCTAGTTCTCGATGCAAATCAGCCACTTTTAAATCACACAGTTTTTTAGCCATTTTTGTCCACTTCTGACATCAATGTAACGATTGTTTAATTTAAAAATAGTTTTTTTAAGATTATTTATAATTTATTTAATACTTATGCACCATTTATATTTCTAATTTATATAACATTGACTGTATCGATGTTCTCACTGCTATGACTCGACTTCGACTCACTGACTTCCTGTGCAACACAGCCCATTTATACAGAGTGTAACTAAATAAGTGTAAAACATTTAAGGGGGTGATTCCTCATCGAAAAAAAGATAGGATCTTTCATATAAAGAAACTTCATTGGAGCATCCCTTGTTAAGATACAGCCCCTTAAAGGGGGTATATAAAATTTGTTTAACAATTTTTTTCACAAGCACTAAACAAGTTACAATATTGAAATTAACCTGTAATTTTCTACTACCAAAAAGACACTTAGCCAGTAATTTATTTGGTTTACCCCATGGTTGTAAGGGGTGGAAAACGCAACCTCTAAAATTTCGTTCCAACGTAACTTTTTGTCTTATTATTTGTTTACCATTTAAAATTTTATTTCCGATAGCCTGTTTCATTCTAATCAAAAAATGCCCAAAATAAACCAGGCTATCGGAAATAGTAAACAAAAAATCAGAGACCTTTGCAGGATAGACGATTGACTAGCCGGTAGCGGACTCTTAAGTTTTGAAAATCTTATTATACTTCAATTCGTACAGGTATATACAAAATTATTTAGTAGATTTAAATTATATTTTAAACGATATTATCCCAACATTCAGTGATTTTAATTTTTAAGCAATCTTTGCTAGAATTTAGAAAATATTTCCACAAAGTAGGCAGTATTTTGTACAAAAAGGATCCGTACTATTAGCATTTGTAATCCCAGAAATGAAAGAAACTGACCCTGTATACTCTCGATGAAGGATGGATTAAAAAAGAAGAGGAACAACATCTCTTCATAAAAGTTTTTGCTGCTTTCCAAATAGAAGTTGAATAACTTTAATGAAATAATAACAAAATGTAAAAAAGTGACGCTTTGTTTTAAATTTTCGTTTCATTTCGATTTCTTGGAATGCGCCAGAGCCGGCTTTAGCGTTTAAATGCGAACCTTTATACCTATATAAATAACACACGACTCAAATAATTAGATTAAAACATTATTTTTCTCAGTTTTGTGATGTACTTATGTACCTTTGTATAGTTCTGACTTTTCCTTTTACGTCCAAACGTTTCTCCCTTTCATCGGCCGTTTCGTAAGGTCCCGGGGTCAAAATTTTATCCGTTACACACGGTATATATAGTTCCCGAGTCGCCATTTGCGTGGCTTGCGAATATGCCATTCCTAGCAGTCTATTTCTCAAAATGAAAGTTTGAGTATCTCGGGTGAGTTGTTGGTCGGGTGGTACTTTTGGAGGCGGTGGACCGGTTTGGGAGTAACCGTGAAAGTATTTCACACCTGAAAATAGGATAATAAAATTAATAAAAGTGTAATATGAAATATTTTTCCCAAAGTTGTTGCAGCTGACCGTTACTGAGATCTCTGAGAAGAGTTTTTTGTTTTTAAAAATGCCCTGTGAAGAATAATGGGAACTACAAAAACTTTCCACATGTTCCTTAGATCAAAATAAGCCGTTTCGAGTAAATTTATCTTAGTACAAAGTTGCTCAGTTTGGGCGCTAGACGGCCCTGAAGTTTTAAATCGTTTGTCCATTATAAATTTAATACGGCTTATGTGCTTCTGCTTAAATTTGGTGCGTTGACAGAGTTTTATGTGACAAAAAAAACTTATCATCAAAATTAATTAATTAATATTAGACGAAAAATTAGATTTTTTAATAATTGCACATTTTCTATGCCAAATAGAAATTTAAAATGAAATAAGTAGGATTTGAGTATTAAATTTGGATTGCTTAACTCATTTACTACAAAAAGGTACTCTTGACAAGACTCGATGAATCTCATGGTTTTGACAAAATTTGAATTTTAATAATTTGGAATGTAGATTTCAAAAAAAAAATATTTACTGAAATATGAATACAAATAACAAAGATTTCATAAAAACTGTTCACCATTTTCATGCATACAAAGATTTACATGACGAAGAAAATTGAAATGTACTCTTTGCATAACTTCTTCATCACCTCTAAGATTATTTGATGTATCTTGGATACGTTGCCAAAATTATTGTGCTTCATTATCTACAGGCGTCTTGTAAAACGTGCACTAGAGATGTTCTCATAAAAAATAATCCATCAGGGTTAAGTCTGGAGAACGTGGTGGCCAATCTACCTATCCATTTGTGTGGATTCTTTTTATTCAAGTAGTTTCGAGATTTTTCTAGGACTGAGTCCAATTAGAATGGTAGTAATCACGAGTACCAATTATTACTGAGTACTTTGAGTGCTCAAGTACAATTTTGAATACAATTAACTCGAGTACTCTCAGCTCTGATCACTCAGAACTATATAAACGCAGCAGCTTGTGGATCAAAAGACAAGGGGAGGGTCCAAAAAAAAAGATCGACCAAAAATCAGGTCAGATCTCAAAAATGATATTTGAATATTCAAGAATAAAATTTATAAAGAAATCATAGGAAATTTTATACACTGATTTCCTAGAAATCACCGACATCGTGTAAAACTAAGGGACATTTCGTCGAAATCAACGAAATCATACGAATTTCAGGTGTTTTCCGAAATACGGGTATGTTTTAACCTTTGTGGTTAACCCCTTGGATATAGCCGACTAAAAAGCGTTCCGAAATATTGGCCTTTTTTGGCGGACCGAATGTTATTTAACATAACCTCCATTTCCATTAGTCATTTTATTTTTTGTAAAAAGTAAGACGATGTAGTGCTTTTTTATGAAAAACAGTGAAACAAATACATTGGCGAGCAAAAAATTGAGGTCACGTCAGAAATTGCCAATAATTTTAGCTTCAATATTGATAAGGACATAATAGTATTAGTAGGCGTTGAAGAAATTGTTGTCCGAGACTTGACAGCTGTCATTCGATTTATTAGAATACGACTTTTATGAAAAATGTGCCTTTACGCTACAGTTCATCAAATTTCTAGAGGTGTTCGACGCCCAGACAGAGAACGCGCTACGTGTGACTAAGATAGCTATTGTACAGTCTGCTAAACAAGTTATTTTAAATAGTTTTTAATATTTTTAGGTAATTAAATTTTAAAAGTGTGGAATAGTTTAGGGATTAAATTGGTCTGATTGGACTTTCTTAGAACGTTTTTAAAAGCAGCTAAAGATAGTATGTAGAATTGAAAATAATTATTATGCCATAAAAGGTGTTTTGGAATTCCTTCAACCTTTTGAAATTGAGTCAGAAAATATAAATTTTATAGGATAGCGGAAAATACCTATAATTTTTTTGTAGGCCTTTCTTTGTAAATCGTGGAAATATATATTTTATTTCTACCTTATTAAGGAAAATGGTACCTATTATTAATAACGGTTGTTTCTGAAACATTACTAAAATTTTCGAAATTTTGTTTTTCTACAAAATAATAAACTATACTATTTAGAAAAAAATTTATTTCTCTTATAATTTTATAAAAAATAACAGGGGAATATTTACATTTCTTGATCTATTAAACAAAACGATAAATTATCTCGACGAATGACACCATGTTCTAGTACGGAAGCTAGCTTTACATTTTTGTTGGTGGTTTCATGGGTTTCATATCAATTTTTTGTAATTGTAGTTTACACGTACATATACCTAACACTTGTTTGCTTTATTAAAAAAGTGTGTTGTTGTGATTTACGTCGAAATAAGTCAAAAACAACTTGAAACCCCATATAAAATCAAAAAGGAGAAACGGAAAAAAATTGAGCCTGTAAATGAACACAACTCGGAAACAAAAATAGCTATCTAATAATAAAAAAATAAAATTTGATTCTTGTGCAGCTTCATCTATATCATTAACTGTTTTTGGTTTTTTAATGGTTTTTCTTGGTGATGAAAATTCCGATATCTCACGGTTATCGATTCTTTTCTTCTCTCCAGAAATGCGGACGACAGTGTTTTTAGATACTCCTGTGGCTGCAGCAACACGATCATTTACATTTTTAAATGGTATTGAAGGTGAATTAAAGTTTCCTTCTCTTCTCATAAACTCTATAACATTGGCTATTATTTCGCGAGATTGACTGTTAATCACGCGGCCTCTTAATTTGCTATTAAACTCCATACTTAGGTTCTATTAAACTGTAATGAGCAAAAAACACAAACGAAAATAAAAGAAATGTTTTAGCGAAATTTACATCTGACATTTATGTCTGAATGAAATAGTGAAATACTTGATGCGCAGAGTGTACTTTCATTGCGTAAATCCGTCGGGATGCCTGTCAGTAGTGCTTTCTCTGTCTAGCCGTCGAATGCCTCTAGAAATTTGATGAACTGTAATTGAACATTCATATTTCCCTTGCCTGTTTTCCAGTTTATTGTTGATTCTTTGTGTAAAACCTAACGATTGCAAAGTGTAGTGATTTAACAGGCCCATAATGCCTTTAGATCCGATTGTTGCGGCAAGAATTGTTGCGCTGTTACAAGATAGTCGGGGGCAACGTGAAACTGCAAGAATTGTTGGTGCTAGTCTTTGTGGTGTGCAAAGGGTGTACCAGCGCTTTCTGGAGACTGGCCTGATCACTAGAAGACCAGGGTCTGGGCGAAAAAGACGAGATAACCGTTTTTTGTGTCCACAAGTTTGCGGAATAGGACAGCTACTGCTGTTTCACTGAAAAATCAGTTGGAAGAAGTGAGAAATGTCAACTTTAGTGAATAGACCGTTAGAAGAAGACTTCATGCTGCTGGACTGTCATGCAGAAGAATGGCTACAGGTCCCCCGTTACAACGCCAGCATCGGACTGCAAGATTGACATTTGCCAGAGATCACGTTCGTTGGAATGATGATGACTGGAGCTGGGTATTGTTTTCAGATGAGTCGCGTTTTTGCCTCACTGGGTCAGATGGACGAGTGTGGAGAAGACCTGGGGAAAGATATGCTGAAGTTTGCATTGACGAGCGTCTTCCATTTGGCAGTGGGTCAGTTATGGTTTGGGTGGGAATCACTGCACAAGCTCGTACAGAGTTGGTCTTCATAGATTATGGCTCCCTAACCTCTCACAGGTACATTACGGAGGTGCTAAAAGACCATATTATGCCTTTCATGGTGACTATGGGGGAACGTGGCATTTTTATGCAAGATAATGTGAGACCACATACAGCCAGAATTGTCACTGAGTATCTGGATGAGGTAGAAATTAGGCGGTTTGACTGGCCAGCCCGCAGCCCAGACATGAATCCCATATAATATGTCTGGGACGAGTTGGGATGACGGATCCGCAGACACACAGCAGCACCAAGAACTGCCCAGGAGCTGAGAAGATTGCTGTTGCAGGAATGGGATAACATCGACCAGAATGTGATCCGCAACTTAATTCAAAGTATGCCGCGCCGACTTCAAGCAGTCATCAATGCAAGAGGAGGGAATACACGTTATTAGTGCCAAGTTTTTTCATTTTGTTCGTTCCATATTTTCCCTAACAACAAAATGTTGAATTTCGCCCAAAATGTAAATTTTTTGCTTTTTCAAATCATGAAATCCAAGAAAAAAATGCATTTCTCTTTAGTATAGATGTACAGTTTGCAAATACGATCTGAAAACGTAAAATTTCAAAGAACATGAAAATTTTAAGGTGACCTCAATTTTTTGCTCGCCAGTCTATGTATAGAAAAACTCATTAATCTACTCTAGGTATGATTATGCTTGCAGCGCAGATTCTAGATGTTCAAAGCTGGTGTCAATACTGGATAGAGGCTAGAAATTGTGCAAAGTTTAGAAGAATGAAGGTTAGGTTATGTCAAAATACGATTAAAATATATTATTACAAGTTAAATAATGTAGTCTATTGAATGTAGAAAACATTTATTGGGAGTTTGTATGTTTTATCTGCCATAATTTGTCCAAATAGTCCAATTAATGGCACTTCCGGTCCCCTTGTTGGCACATATTTGCACAATGTCAAATATATTAAATTCAGCCACTTGCGTATTCAGCAAAATGAGGCGAATCCACCAGTATAAAAAAACGCAATGGTTTGACTAATGCTAGTTTGAAGAAAGTGCTATTTCAAGTTACGTGCACCATTTTAGCCTTAAAAAGACAGTATAATACCTGCCGGGTACCTCTTTACCTATGTCAAATTTTGTAGTTTCGAATAATATGTAGCATACTAAAAGATTGTAAAATGAATTACAGCCATCTTTGCATATATTTTTTAATGTTTTGAATTCTGTTTTTTGAAATAACGTGTTCGCTTTCACGCGGGGGTGATTTAGGAACTTGGGACTAGTGTAATTGTTAATATATATGTGTCCCTCAATCTGTTAAAAATGCTTTGTATGTTTAATATACTACTTACCCGTTTTTATGTGCTTATAGCCTCCCAACATTGGCTTTTGTACAGCCTTATTCTCAATTTCCACCACGAATTCTTTATCATAATCACCATCATTAAATTGGACAGTAATAATATCTGGAACGATAATCGCATCCGGATAAGCCTTTCAAAATAAAAAAAGTCGTTTAAAAAAGTTATAAAATCAAAAAAATGGTTGAGCTACAGATTATAGCCACACGTACCTTCTGAATGTCGATGACGTATTTGCAAGGATCAGTAGTAGCTAATTTTAACTCCAACGTTTTGAATTCTTCGTCCTTGACCAAACTTTTGAGCATAGCTTCATCCTCTAAGACGACATCTTGATAACTTATGACTAAATGTTCGGCTGGGATACCAAATATTCCTTCTAGTTCGCTACGTATCTGCATTAGAAAAATAAGGAACGTTTTTGAAATGCATATACATATTAAAACTGGTTATTATTTGAACTCGAATGCACAAAAATATTTTTTAAATACCTAATAATAAAGGTAAGTTTTGAAAATCGACTTTTAAATATACGTACGCCTCTGCCATATTGAGGTAAGTAAAGACATTTCGGTAGGCGCGACAGACGACAACAGACGCGACCGAGAACGGTCTCTTCACATCTGAAGACCAGGGATGTTGCGATACTACTGATATGATACTGGTATCGATACTTTTCTTTCGACACCGGGTAATTTAGTACTCGATACTTTACTCATGGGTACTACTTTTGTTTCGATATTTGACTAGTTTTGACTTTATAATACAAACAAAAAGTATATTGTAGGATCACTTTATGGTATGGTATGTCGGCGTACTCTGACCTTTTTTTTTTGGTTGTTCTACACTCTTCCCGATATCGGTATCGATACTTTCGTTCCGATACCCTTTCGATGCCGGTATCGATACTTTGGTTCCGATACCCTTTTCGATATCAGTATCGATACTTTACTGGTATCGCAACATCCCTACTGAAGACATGCAATTATATGAAACACATTTAGCACGGCGCGACACTTCCGAGAGACATCTCGATGACACTTTGGATTGGTCTCCGGGCAAAGCGTTTTCTGCGTGTCGCACTCGAGGTCACTGTCCTCAGACATAGCTTGTATTTGGAGGTGATTAGTCGATATTTTATAGAATTGGTAGTTGGAAAGTTCTTTCAATCTAGGCAGTGTTGCCAGATGCTGGAACAGTATGGGTGAAAAAAAACCGTAGATCTGAAAAGTAGATTTTAACACAGGGGGAAATAATTATATTTTGCAGTGTAGTAAATAAAAAAAAAAACAAGTATATAAGAAACGAAAAATAAACATTTTTCTACCCAAATTAGAAAGTAAACAAAGATTAATAACAAATAATAACATTTTTAATATATACTTAACGTACGGAAACAAAAAAAAAACAATGAAAAATAATAGGTACCTACTTCAGTCTGAATTAGATAATTCAAAATCGTTGTGTTTGGCATGCATGTTCTTTTTATGATGCCCTATTAATTCTTTGTTTCATTTTAAATAAAAACATAATGATTATTCTGATGTTTTTTTTATGGAGCCAACCTACAGTAGTAGATTCTTATTACGCTGCTTTTACTGCAAAACTTTTACTAGAGAAAATATTCTTTAACCATTTGCTGAAGAATGAGGCAAACTTAATAAATTAACAACAAAATTTGCTAGATACAAAAACAGTGGATCTACTTAAAAACAGTAGGTCTGGCAAATCTGATCGTTCCCTCGAATGGTTTTCTGCGGGTGTCGCGCTACCTGTCTCCTTGCTTCCCAAATGTGGGAAGCGTAACATTAATGCATTTGTCGTCCTTGGAGTCGCCTCTGTGGTCTCCTGTCTCCTATCGCGCCTACCGAAAAGGTACCTTTAGTTAGAAATTATTTATTTAATTTAAATAGGTCATTGTGCTGAGTGTAATTCAATACCAACAGCTGTCTAGTGGGTCTGCTATTGACGATGTTGCCAATTCGTTTTGATTTTGATAGTCGTGTCAACATTTTTATTTTAAGATTAGGGTATTTTACTTAGAAAACGATATTTGATTAACAAATGCAGAACGTGTTTTATATTTTTCATGTTCGTTTAGAGTGACAAGCTTGTTATAATATTATGAGGTAATGTCACGTCATGTATTGGCGCTATTGTTTTTATACAAAATGTTATCGGGTAAATTTCTATGGTATTTATGTTCGTTTTTGGACGCAGCGAAACTTAGAATAATGGTTGAAAAAGGGGAATATTCCCCACATTATTATCGTTAGTTTCTGGACATTTTGTACTACTATCCGTTTTTATATGTACAGGTATTTAAAAACACCCAATATACAATTAGTTTTATCACATTATCAATCATGATGTGAAAAATAAACCAAGAATTATAAAGAAACAATTATTGTAACTTAGAAGAAACAAAAGATTGAGCAGAAGTTGGATAGTGCATTTTGAAAGAATCCAGGATAATAGAGAAATAAAAAATATGTCCAAAAAGACCTATAGGGAAGAAACTTAAAAACAAAATTTTACTATACTATATTTACAAAATAGTAGGCACGAAATTTTCAGAAATGGTTGTGACGTGTTTGCGTTAATCTGTCTCTTCCAGTGGCGCACGGAAAATATGGTTTATGCTAGTCTACTTTTTTGTTCGACTTGAAAATCGGCAGAGTATTATTAATAATCAGAGGATTATGTAATAAATAAATAAACTGAGGAAATGTCGGGGAGTCACAATCGGTATGGCCGCTATTTCGAAACAAACAAAATTACATTATTATATTATTATTATTCATTATCGTCTGAAGAAAATTCGTCGGATGACGAACGGCTATAATCGCCTTGCTATTATTCAAGTTGATAATCAGTTGAACCATACTGCAACGTCCATTCTAGTGTCGAGATCCCACATTTTGCCTTCTTTTATCGTGTGACTCAGGCGTGACACTTTGTATCACAGAATTCTAGCTGGCCTTTTACCTTGTCCATTGTAAAAGTAAAGTTTTCTTTCGCCACTTGGTTTTTTTGAGTCGTTTTTCTTGGACTCGAAGAGTAACAAGCCGTTTTCACGAATCGCTGCCTATAATGTATTATTATGAGTCTCCGTCTTTTGCCAGCTGGCGCTTTTGATCCTGTTGACAGGTCTTTAATAAAAGCTTGTCGACGGCTTTTTATTTCTAAATCTTGCCAGACCTTTGAGGCAGTATGGGCGTGATTCAGCCAAGTCTCACCTAAATAATACATTTTTCTCCCTTCACGACGATACTCTTGGATTTTCATAACTTTCTCCGCCACAAGAAAATTTCTTCTCTTTTTATATGAACACTTTTCCTACCATTTTTCATAAATTTAATGTTGATTTGCTTTAATGTTCGCAATAAAACACGTCGTGATATTTTGGGCATCGAATCATCGGCTGCGACTCTTTTTAAGGCTGGGATTTAATTTCGGAAAAAGAACGAATGGAATTTCCTTCGAATAATATAATTGGAGTGATTATCAAACTGAGTTTGTTTTCTTCCTCGGGTTTCAATGTCTGTAGAGACATTAGATTTACCTTCATTTTCTTTGAAAGTTTTAAGAATTCTCGTCGACACTTTAGTTAAATCACTACACAGATTAACTACCGAATTTTTATTACAAAGTACAATTACTCCGTATATTTTGCTGCAATTACAATTCCAAATTTCTTTCCATTTTATTACTTTTATTGAGTTTGTCACACAAAGCACCAAACAGTATAATTTTACTTAGTACACAAAGTTTTAGTTTATCAGTTTTTATCCCATTGTCAGTCAATATAAATTATCTACTTAACAACAAAGAATGTCGAAAAATACAGCAACTAACTAATTCACTGGTATAATTTCACTTTTCGAATAACACTTACTAATAATATTAGTGCAGTCATTTGCATTATGAAACAAAAATTACTATATTATTACTTTTTTACCAATAATATTAGTATCATTATGAAACGGGCCTCTGGTTAAAGTAATTAAAAAATAAATTAATCAAATTCCAATAAATTACCGGGATTATCTCACAGAATACCAAGAACAGCTTTACGCTACAGCCATGAATCTTTTCCTAACCTGGGGCACCGCTCGGGCCAGTATGTATATATCTCTCTCTGCCCTACGGAAACTTTTAAGACGCCGAGCTAACGTTTTAGGACGTCGCATCAGCGATGAACTGTAACAGCTCGCTGACAGAAGTTGTGAAGATTTTATTGGAGAGCTCGACCCCCAAAAGCCTGGTTTATGGAAACTACAGAAAATACTAAGAGATGACAAAAAATCAGTACCCATCTTGCATGGAGCAAACGGACTGGCAAATACCGCAGAGGAAAAAGCCGATGCATTCGCTACTTCCCTGGAGTCCCAATGTTTGAACAACGAATATGAGGACGAAGACCTAGACTTCTCGGAAGAAGTGGAAGACGACTATGAAAATGAACCCGATATAGGATACCTTGAGCCCTCATCTCCGGACGAGGTGAGAGGCATCATCAAACACCTATCTGCCAAAAAAGCCCTCGGTAGGGACATAATCTCCATCCGAGCGATTAAGCACCTCCCGCTGAAAGCCACAGTCTACCTCATAGCCATCATCAACGGGATTTTAAGAACTCAGTACTTCCCTAGACTGTGGAAACAAGCAGAGGTGCTTATGATACGGAAACCAAACAAGGACCCCAAATTCCCGCAAAATTACAGGCCCATTAGCTTGCTCCCAGCTATGAGTAATATTGCGGAGATAGTTATCCTAAGAAACCAAAAACCTGAATATACTACCTGACAAAAAATTCGGATTCAGAGAGGAACACGCAACCGAATTGCAAGTCCTGAGTCTCGTCGAAGGGATCACCAGAGGATTCAACATAAATCAGTCCACAGGAACCATATTCTTGGATGTCGAAAAGGGATTCGATATAGTATGGCACGTTGGGCTGATTTTTAAGATGAAAGACCAAGGGTATACAGCAGACATGACAAGGTTGCTCAGGTCGTACCTCGACGGAAGGCAATTTCGGGTCAAGATGGGACAAGTCCTATCTAGACCAGGATTTCCGGAAGCGGGAATACATCAAAGAGCGGTATTGTCACCACTGCTGTATTCCATTTACACAGCGGACATCCCCAAAACTCAACATACTACCATGAACCATCCCATGAACCGACTCAGCCAGGTACCTAGGAGTTATGGACCAAAAACTCACCTTCACCAAGCACGTGGACATGGTAGTAGAGAAGACGAAACAGGTAAGATCAAGACTAAACTGTCTAATAGGACGTACAAGCAAACTCCTACTACAGACAAAAATGAGGCTCATTCAGGCAGTAATTATGCCTATACTGATGGACGCCTCGACGGTGTGGGGTTACACCTGTAAATCAAACAGGAAGAGGATACAAGCTCAACAGAACATCAGCCTGAGATGGGCCTCAAACGCATACAGATATACCAGAAACGACGTAATTATGAGGGATCTAGAATCCAAAAGGGTCCTAGACCTTATTCACAAGAAGGCCACTGACACCATCGAAAAACTAAGGATACACCCAAATATGGAACTACGTGAATTAACAGAGTACGAGAGAGCGGATTATAGGAGACACGCCAGATCACGCAATGTGCTGGAATATGGCGGCGAGTGACCGAACCAGGGATGGTGTAAAAATTCAAGACGCTCATAGAATATAAGATTTCTCTTTCAGCATTCTTTTTCAGCATTCTCTTACAGAATACGCTTACAGAATACAACACGTGATTTAGACAAGGACTGAGCAACAGACGACAACCCACGTGGAGGAGAAGGTCCTCCTAGTCGCCAATGGAGACTGGGAGAGCTTTCACAGGTGGCGAACTCTCACAGAAAATGCCCTCAGCAAACCCTGTCTAAATGATGATAATATGTCATCCTTCACAGCCCTTTAAGAAGGAATGGCATACTAATCAGATGGATTGAACTTGAGGCCCCCTGAGTGAAGTTGTCGGAGGGGGGTCGGAGTCAGGAGGGTTTCGATCCAGTAAAACAGGATGGGAACCTACCCGACTTGGGCTCAAGTAAGGGGGTGTGTGGGGGCAACTTTAATCTGTTGTTCTCGTCAGCGCCTCATAAACTATGCAACGTTGTCATTTAAGTTTTAGACACGGAATATCATTCAATTTTTTATATTCTTTTAATAAACATTGATGTTGCTGAATACATTTCATTAACAGGAAAATACTTTAACGAATAAAACACGTTGTCCGTTATTCTTTGGCTATGTATAGGCACGTAAATGTTTAAAATAGAAAATGCTAAAATATCTAGAATCACAACCTGAGAACAATGTTTTCATTTTAAGGTAATAATATTTTTAAGAATTTAGTGCCTACTATTTTTGAACTGAACTTTGTAGGTACTAATAACCCTATAACGATTTTGAAGAATCTGTCATATCTAGTTTTCTTAGAAAGCAATTCTTGATTTAGTCGTACAGACATAAAATCCCTAAAAGTTTGTTTACTTTTGCCCGGCAATATTTTGGACACCCTGTAGAATTTACGATTGTCGATTCACTAGATGATTGACAAATAATGAAAGCACTAAGCATTTTACATAAATGTCAGTAATTCTTGTAAAAAGGTATCGAAGATATAGAATTTATAAAAAGAAACGTTTTTAAACATGAACCATTAATACAGGGGGACTGATTGATAGTGGTAAGTTCATTTGAAACTACTAGCTATTATTTTTTTACAAAGTACATTTAGATATATAAAAAATAGGAATCAAATAATCGACAGATTAAATTATAAAACTTTTATTCATTTGGAAATTTGCAGATTTGACTTTGAAAGAACTCGTTTTTAATACTTACTTGCTTGGCAATTCTCCGTACAGGAAAAGTTCTTGTAAAAACTCTTGCATTCGATGTATAAAATTTCACAACGACCGGTTCATCCATATTGTAGTCGAACGGGGACAAAGTCAGGTGGATCTCGTCCGGGGGCCATATTTTTTTCTTGCACTCGCAATTGCATTCGCATGTCCTTATGCATTTGCAGCCACATCGTCGGCACTGCATCTTTTATTTTTTTTGGTTTACCGAAAGGCAAAAAAATTAAACGTCACTTTTTTGACAATAAACGTGTGAACTAAAGAAAGCGCTAGTGGTGATCCGTGATACGTGAAATATTATATGTTTATGTAACTAAGCAACCAGTAGATGGCGTATTGATTAATAAAACATACAGGTCGAGTTTTATAGTGAATTTTGGGAGGTGGTGGCTCTTTGGTTAGAGCCAGCGCCAATATTTTTTTAATTAGGTAATAATATTTCTTTATATCATATGTAATAATTAATTCCACTGTCTATTGTTAGCTCAGCCACTGGTAAAATACAGTTTATAAAATTGTGATTTCACACACGCAAAAAGGGTAAAAAACACCGTTAGTAAAATGTTATAGTTCAACTCAAAGATATTTTTCCTAGTGTCACGATAAAATTTCAGAACATCAGTTTTCGTTGCACTTTGATCTCGCCGAAATTGTGAAACTCATATTCTTGAGTTCTATTTTACACGTTGGACAATAAAACATACAGTCATGATTTGACACATCGTGGTTAAAACAGCAGCGTGGTTATTTTCTAGGCTTACTAAGCAATTGTATATTGCTTTTCGTTTTCTTTTTTTAAAATCAATAATATACATTATTATTGAAAGTTTATATCAAAGTAGGCCAGGTTGACTTATAAAAATAGAATTTGGTTAAACTTACAACATAGTAATAATGTTGTTTTGGTCCTTATTTTCCAGTCTAGACCAGCACAAAATAATTAAAATACAATAAGCGACAAAATAACCCATTTTTTGAAAACTGAATAATTTTAATAACATAAACACACTGTAAGTCGTTGAGAATAAATAATTAATAATGATGTTCTAATCGTGGTTCGAATTGTCAATGAAATAATGCATATGCAACTAACAATACAAGAAAGTAATATTGGTTGCCTAAATGTCAGTAATGATTAACCAAAACACAATTTTAGACAAAATTAGAAAAAATATTGTATATAACACGTTACGAAATGTAACTCGTTCATGTTGCTGGACCTGGTGGTCCCGCAATTATTCACTCGTTACATAAAATAAGATATTTCGCAACTGGTTTCATAAATAGCTATTTCGAAACCAGTTTCATAATTTTCAATTTCATGCAACTGGTTGCGTAAAGTAGATAATTTTGACACTTGCTACGATTACAAAAAATGTCACTTTTTATGTCAAAATTAGAAGAATGGGTTTTAAAACAAATTTCCAGCCTTTGAATATATTAAAAAAAAATTACCTACAATTTTACTTCAAGGCATAATCTTTTTGAAGAACATGGCTGATCATTCTATATAACTCTCCGCGGAGATATAACTATCTATATCATTGACCTTGTTAAATCAACAGGCACACAGGATTGCCATGTTATAACCTACAGCCTACAGGCAACCATTTTGTTTAGAATGCCTAATAATAAAATACAGCTCCTCTTTATTGGAAATAATTGATTGCAGGGGCGGCTCGTGACCAAAATTTTGGGGGTTTACAGTAGCAGAATATAGATCCCGGTACAGATATAGATAAAAAACTGTCAGTGTTTTAGAAAGGTATATCATAAACTTCCTAAAACACTGAAAGTTTTTTCATACATCTGTACTGATACCTATATTTTGTCACTATGAACCACCCCACGAGCCACCACTGATTGATTGTTAAACATTTTTTATGTGAACTTTTATATATAAGTTACATCTAATCGACTTAATGCACCTTACTTCTATTAAATTATTAAACTATACCTACCTGTTGTTTCAAATATTCTAATATATTTTTTGGAGTTTTATTAGTTAAAAAACTAATATTTATGTTAAATACAGTATTTTAATATAAATATTAGTTTTTTAAAGTAATGAATGCCAAAAAATGTAAATAAATAATAAAGGACATTTGAATAAGCCGCGTTTAGATTTGACACTCTTCTTTTTAATTTTCTTCTTTTATGCTGACTCTAACTGTCAAGTCAATCAACCAATTGGTTAGCGTACGATGGTGGCGCCAAATAGTATGGCCGGAACTAACCATTTGTTACCAGTGCCGTGCATTTAAACGGTTTCATTTAATATTAATTTATCTATGCGCAGGGCCGGATGCTCTTGTGTTCAGTTTTCGTCTGCCACGCACATGACGTCACTCACATAGTGATAGAGTAATTTTCATTTGCACTTCAAAATAAGGACTGCCCACGATGCGCAACATCCTATGGGCCGAATGCTATGACGTCACTCATAGAGTGATTTTCATTTGCACGTCGAAATAAGGACCGCCCACGATGCGCAACATCCTATCTTTAGATGGGTATACCGTGGTACAGCGGTTATAGCTGTTACCGCGGTTATCTTTTTCATTGAAATGATGACATTCGGATTTATATTTTTGAGTTTTACTTTAGTAGAATAGTATTAGATTTGTTACAATATTAATAACAACGGCAGCATGTTTTAAAATATACCCCAGAGGGCATAACGTTTAGCTTGAATCGCCAATTGCTTGCCCCCTAACCAAAACAATGCTCATCTACATGCTGCTTCTAGTAAGATACGTATGCTCGAAGAACTTTTCTAGATTAGCTGCTATGCTCTGAGCGGAAAGAATTGACCCATCCTAAATTTATTTATTTATTTATCATAGAATTTACAAATTAGAAATTACAAATAATATTCTCTACACTTATACACATTTTAGAAATTCAAAACAAGTAATTACAACTAAAAAACACTTAGAAAAACTTATAGAAGTAAGGCACATAGCCTAAATGTATAATGCATAAGGTATTTAATAAAATAATAAAGAGTGTGCACCTAAGTGATTGAACACTTGTGCAACTCTAAGGATTTAACAAACTTGCTTAGTAATAGTTAATATTAAAAAAAACTTGTACGAGCATAAAATATATCATTTTTTTTTACTTCATATTTTTTATTTGTTTTTATTTTTTTATCGTAAAATTTTTGCGAACTCAATATAATTTTAAAAATAATTTTTTTTGTTACACTTGGAAAACGTTTAAATTTAGTGATAAGCCTAATCTCTAGTGGTAGGAGATTGCATGCTTTGGGCAAAGTATGAATAAAGAATCTATGACATATTTTTCTGAAATCTTTGGGTTGGCAGTAAATTATTTTTTATGATATTTGCATATGAGATGAGAAGTGTGTTAATATTACCATTTTTATTGCCCATTAAGAGTTTTTATACGATTATAATATGGTACCAAATTTCGCGGACTTGGCTCTAAAGCGTCACACTTCCGTTTGTTACCTAACAATTCAGTGTTATCTTTTAACTTTCTAGTACTCACGCCTCTAGTCTCATAAATAGTTTTTGTATTTAAAATTATCGACCAGAAGTCAGAAAGCAGTTTACGCTTTATAAAATAAATACTGTAAAGGGAGCTTTCAAGTTTTTATTGTTGACAAAGGGAGAAGGGGAATATTATAAATCTAACGTGTAATAAAACAATCACAAAATCATGGAAAGGTTTTTGTATTTAAATAATTATACTATTTTGACGTTAATAATCCAACCGAATTTAAGTCTGACTTGTGAAGATAAGCTCTCAATTATTGTTAATTATGTAGAAACTTCATCCCCTTATAAAGCTTGATTTTTCCTGACGATTTCAATTTGATATCTTTTTTATTTCTGAGTTAGGATTTTCTCAATATTTCAACCCTTCTTATCCTATTTTTATTCAGATTTTTTTTTTAGAGCTTGATTTTTACTAAAAATTTCATGTTGATATCGCTTTTGGTGTTTGATTTCTATCTTTTTTTATTTCCACACCTCCCCCCCCCCCCCTTAACCCCCATTTTGTTCACATTTTTTTTTTAAATCAGTAGGCTTTGTCCCCCTTATAACGCTTGATTTTTGCTAAAAATTTCGAGTGGATATTGTTCGTTTTTTAGTTAGGATTTTTTTAAATATTTCAACCTCTCTTAGTTTTATTCAGATTTTTTTTCAGAATCAATAGGGTTCATTCCTTTATAGAGCTTGATTTTTACTAAAAATTTCATGTTGATATCGCTTTTCATTTATGATTTTTTTTTTTTTAATATTTTAACCCCCTCAACCCCCTATTTTAATTCAGATTTCGAGGATCAATAGGCTTCATCTTCTTATAAGAGCTTGATTTTTATTAAAAATTTCATGTTGAGGCTTTTCGTTTTTGTTTTACGATGTTTTTTTTTTAATTTCAACCCCCATTTTTAATCAGATTTTTCAAAATCAATTGGCTTCGTCCCCTTAGAGAGCTTGATTTTTGCTTAAAATTTCAAGTTGATATTATTGTTCGTTTTTGAGTTAGTATTTTTTTAAATATTTCAACCCCCTTAGGGGGCGTCCAGTAATTACGCGAGGTGTTTAAAGGGGGGAGGGGATGAAGCTAAATCTTTCTAAATCTCACTTGGGTGAGAGGGCGAGTCTTTGTAAATCTGACGTAATTTTTTTTTGTAGAAAACAGTGTAAAATTGCTTGAGGAAAATCTTACGAAATCTCACCAGGGGAGAGGGGGGTCAAAAAATCCTTAAAAATACCTCACATAATTAAACCCTATTTTTTTTAAATAAATAGCCATCATTTATAAAGCCTAATTTTTCTTGAAGATTTCAATTTAATATCGTTTACGATTTTTTTTTTCAAGATTTCAACCCCCTTTATCCCTCCATTTTTGTCAAGTTTTTTTTTTTTAGAATCAATAGGCTTCATTTCCGCTTGATTTTTACTAAAAATTTCATGTTTATATCGCTTTTCTATTTTGATTTATAATTTTATTTTAATTTCAACCCGCCTTACACTCCCCATGTTTATTCAGATTTTATTCAAAATCAAAGGGCCTTTTCCCCTTGTAGAGCTTCATTTTTGCTAAAAATTTCAAGTTTTTCGTTTTTTATATTGCAACCCCCCATTTTAATTAATTTTTTTCGGAATCAATAAGCTTCATCTTATAGAGCTTGATTTTTACTAAAAATTTCATATTGATCATTTTTTGTTTTTGAGTTAGGATTTATTTTAAAATTTCTACCCCCCCCCCCCTTTATAAAACGAATTTATGGCATCTATTCCTTTTTTAGCATATTTTTTTTATAAAGGGATCAATAATTGTCAAGTGGCATGTTGTGTTTTTTGCTTGCTATTTGTAGTTAGGTACAGGAGAGATGGTGAACAACATTATGTTCCGGTGGTGGGAGCTGTCTTCTAACCTGTCAAATTCAAAATAATGTTTCACTTCGATGGAGTTTTTCCTTTTTAGCTTTCAATGAAATAATTTGCTCCTAGACGTCTATAACAATAAATCACTTTGCAATAAATCACTTTGCAATAAATCACTTTGCAAGCACTTTCTGTCGTCCGGTTTTTCTACTTTCGGTGTACGTTTATCCCCCCCCCCTCCCGTGTACCTAACTACAAATAGCATGCAAAAAACACGACATGCCACTTTGTGCAGTCAGATCAGGGGCTATCTATCATCACTTATGTGGATGCCATGATTGAACTGCTGGATTCTGCACTATAGTGGTTGGGTCTGTGAAGAAAAAGATAATTGAAAATGAAACATAATTTGTTTTAATTCAGGGATATTATTTCCGTTTATTTATATTATTTTTTCTACAAATAAATAAAAATCAAGTTACATTTTATACAATAAATCCAAGATAAAATTCATAGAAAATAAACCTAGAGTATTAACAAGTATTAGAAATTAAAAATTAAAAAAAACCGACTTCAAAAACGTGCAGATGCCATCACAACATCTTAATCAAATTTATATGGGACCACCCCTGAGGTACCCCCTTACTAGCAAAAAAAAAATTAAATAAATCGGACAAGGTGGTAAAGCATTATCGCTAAACATACATAAAAAATCTGATGTGTCCAACACATGACTTTCCTGTCTAGTTATATAAATGTTTAGAGGATAAACTAAATATATACATTGTCCACATACATCTACCTCGAAACATTTTTCTATAGATATTCATGGAAAACGAAAATACTGAAAAATTTTAATTTCCTACAATTTTTTCATTACGGTCCATTTTAGAAAAATCATGTATAAACAAAAATTATAGAGATCGATATCGCAAACAACTTTTATTTCAAAAACTTTCATAATAAAAATCAGAATTTTGCACATTTTGTCAAATTTCTCGAATACGGACCATTTCAGGAAATTTTTACATAAAACAAAAATTACAGATAATAATATTAGAAGTAACTTTTATTTGAACAATTTTCCTCTCCAAACATAAATAACAGATATATTTCATAAAATATTAAAACGGCCTCCCATAAAGTACCCCCCCAGATGTTCCGACTTTGTCCAAAATCTAATCATTTCACGTCAGGCCGAAATAAACCGTAAGTTTAAAATTTAATGTTTTTTTCTTTATCCGTTTTTGAGTTTTCTTCAAAATTCGAAATTTACACATTTTCTCAAATATCTCGAATACGGTCCATTTTAGAGAAATTATGTAGAGAATCAAAATTATAGAGAATTATATTACAAACAACTTTTATTTGAACAATTTTAATAAAAAAATATTTTTTTTACATTTTGTCAAATTTCTCGAATACGGACCATTTTAGGAAAATTTTGTATAGAACAAAAATTATAGATAATAATATTAGAAGTAACTTTTATTTAAAGAATTTTCTTCTCCAAACGTAAATAACAGATATATTCCATAAAATATAAAAATGACCACCTATAAAGTACCCCCCCAAATGTTCCGACTCTGCCCAAAATCTAATCAGCTCATTAGACGCTGAAACAAAGCTTAAGTTTAAAATTTGGTGTTTTTCTGTGTATCGGTTCATGAGTTATGCGTTATACAGACACACACACACACAGACACACACACACACACACAGACACACACACACACACAGACACACACACACACAGACACACACACACACACACAGACATCATCGCGAAAATAGTCAAAACGGATTCAGGGGACCTCAAAACGTAAAAATCCGTCGAAAACTCGAGGTCGAAAAAAATCATGATTCCTATACTTTCCTTATATCTGTATACAGATAGGAAAGTAAAAAATGAAGAGTTTGAGGATTTTCTCATGGACCCAATTATTAGATTTTGAACAAATTTATATGGGACCTCCCCTGAAGTACCCCCTTTCCAACAAAAAAAGAATTATTGAAATAGGACACCGTGTTAAAAAAAAAATTGAGAACCTTCTCCTTTTTTGAAGTCTGTTAAAAAAAAATACGAAATAAACATATTATTTAAATTTGGATTAAAAATACATCTAATAAATAAAATCATAAAAATTAACCCATGTTTAAGGAATTGTTTGTCATCTTATACACCTGAGTTTAAAAATTAACTCTTGTAAAAATGCAAAAAGTAATTTGCAATAAAATTGCCGTCCTTTCGTTTTTAACCGACTTCAAAAAAGGAGGTTATCAATTCGTCGCGATATTTTATGTATGTTCAGCGATTATTCTTTAAAACGGTGTCCGATTTCAATGATTCTTTTTTTGTTAGAAAGGGGGTATTTCAGGGGTGGTCCTCAATGTTTAGCGATAATGCTTTACCACCTTGTCCGATTTATATGATTCTTTTTTTGTTAGTAAGGGGGTACCTCAATGGGTGGTCCCATATAAATTTGGTTAAGATGTGGTACTGGCATCTGCACGTTATTGAAGTTGGTTTTTTAAATTTTTAATTTCTAATACTTGTTGTTTCTTTTTAACCGACTTCAAAAAAGGAGGAGGTTATCAATTCGTCGCGATATATTTTTTTTTTTATGTATGTTCAGCGATTATTCTTTAACACGGTGTCCGATTTCAATGATTCTTTTTTTGTTAGAAAGGGGGTACTTTAGGGGTGGTCCCATATAAATTTAGTCAAAATCTAATAATTGGGTTCATGAGAAAATCCTCAAACTCTTCATTTTTGATGTATGTTCAGCGATTATTCTTTAACACGGTGTCCGATTTCAATGATTCTTTTTTTTTGTTAGAAAGGGGGTACTTTAGGGGTGGTCCCATATAAATTTAGTCAAAATCTAATAATTGGGTCCATGAGAAAATCCTCAAACTCTTCATTTTTGATGTATGTTCAGCGATTATTCTTTAACACGGTGTCCGATTTCAATGATTCTTTTTTTTTTTGTTAGAAAGGGGGTACTTTAGGGGTGGTCCCATATAAATTTAGTCAAAATCTAATAATTGGGTCCATGAGAAAATCCTCAAACTCTTCATTTTTGATGTATGTTTAGCGATAATGCTTTACCACCTTGTCCGATTTATATGATTCTTTTTTTGTTAGGTGGTCCCATATAAATTTGGTCAAAATCTAAAAATTGGGTCCATGAGAAAATCCTCAAACTCTTCATTTTTTATGTATGTTTGGCGATAATGCTTTACCACCTTGTCCGATTTATATGATTCTTTTTTTGTTAGTAAGGGGGTACCTCAGGGGTGATCCCATATAAATTTGGTTAAGATGTGGTGATGGCATCTGCACGTTTTTGAAGTCGGTTTTTTTAAATTTTTAATTTACACTTGTTAATAGACTTCAAAAAAGGTTCTCAATTCGTCGCAATATTTTTTTTTATGTATGTTCAGCGATAATTCTTTAACATGGTGTCCGATTTCAATGATTCTTTTTTTATTAGAAAGGGGGTACCTCAAGGGTGATCCCATATAAATTCGATCAAAATCTAATAATTGGGTCCATAAGAAAATCCTCAAACTCTTCATTTTTTATGTATGTTTAGCGTAAATGCTTTACCACCTTGTCCGATTTATATGATTCTTTTTTTGTTAGTAAGGAGGTATCTCAGGGGTGGTCCCATATAAATTTGGTTAAGATGTGGTGATGGCATCTGCACGTTTTTGAAGTCGGTTTTTTACATTTTTAATTTCTAATACTTGTGTTTATTTAATTACTAAAGTTTTCATGTTTGTATTATATGTGACATTAAAATAAAACACATTTTAAGTTTTCATTTTATTAATAGTCGATCTTCCATTTTTCCCAAATTTCTAAATCGATCGCTCAATAAATATAGTGTGCACCCCTGCTATAGATTGTCTCAGAATCAACCCATGGGTTTCGTATCTACTTTCAGATTTTGGAAATTGATTTTAAAAAAATTGATGCGGGCCATACAAAAACGTTAACTCTCTCAATCCAATCAATCAATGACTTTGAAGATCTTATAACGTTTTTTTCTAACATAGAAGAAAATGTTCTGATGTAACAACCTTTGCTGAAACAGTTACTTTTTTATTAACATAATAAACAGAATTATGTCCCGGACTATAGACATTTATATGTACAAACATACACCTTCTACTAGTTTTACTAACTGTTTATTTGTACAGCACGGTAAATAAATGTTAATTAATAGGAGTAAATATAATTTGTTGGCATTAAGGTATGGGCATTTGTTTTGATGTAACAGTACCATGTAAAGTAACGACTAGATAACCCAGATGGTAGGTTAAGGTATGTGAAAGTCTTTAACTGCTTTGCATATTTGTCGTTTGTTAATATAATACATTATTAAGGCTCAATGGCACGTTGACATACAATAAAACCAAATTGCATAATAAATAAAAATATTTTTTATTTTTAACTGATTTCAAATTCGTAGTAATATTTTTTTTTATGTATTGACAGCGGTAATTCTTTAATACGGTGTCCGATTTCAATGATTCTTTTTTTGATAGGAGTGGTCTCATATAAATTTGGTCAAAATCTTATAATTGGGTCCATAAGAAAATCCTCAAACTCAAATTTTTTATGTATGTTTATCGATAATTCTTTACTACCTTGTCCTTCTATGATTTTTTTTGTTAGTAAAGGGTTACCTCAACGGTGGTCCCATATAAATTTGGTCAAGATGTGGTGATGGCAACTGCACAATTTTGAAATCGGTTGTTTAAAATTACTTTTAATACTTGTAATATTTGAAAATACGACGCTAATGAGCACGCTACACCCATACCAGAAAATTTTCCGAACCCTCTGATGTTCGAACCAGAGGTAGAGAAGGATCTTCTAACGTACTTATTGACATAGTGCCTACCTGTTAGTTATGATATGCATTAGGAAGGCGACATTTGTTGAGCTTAATTTCCAAGATCCATATCTGAATATTGGGCTGTCCTAAATGCCACAATTCATTTCTATTTTTAACCGACTTCAAAAAAGGAGGAGGTTCTCAATTCGTTTAGAGCGCACATAAGAATAATATAATAGTAACAGCGTATCAATATCTTTAAAGGTCTTGGTATTTCTGGTGACAAATCCCAACATTTTAAATACTTCATTGGAAATTCTACTAACATGTGAACTAAAAGAAAGTTTACTATCAAATGTTACACCAATGTCCTTGAACTCAGAGGCTCTGAGAACAAATATATCGGAAATTGCTTAATCATGATAAATAACATTGTGTTTAAGGGAAAATGAAACGATGCGGCATTTATTAGCATTTAATTGTAGATTATTCTCAACACACCAGGTATGCACTCGATCAAGTGCTACCTGCAACGTGTTGCAGTCATCTGGTGATTTGATAACACTATACAATTTCATGTTATCGGCATATAGAAGGCAATTTACATCCAAATCGTTTACAATGTCATTTATAAATAGGTTAAAGAGTAGGACCCAACACAGAAACTTGGTGTACACCTAATGTAGCCACGTAGCTTCTTGAAGTATGACAGTGGCATTCAACATACTGAGATTGGTTTAGTAGATAGGTCTTAAAAAAAGTTATCAAATTTTGTGAAAATCCAAATGATTCTAACTGATGTACCAATAGATTGTGATCAATACGATCGAAAGCTTTTGTGAAGTCGGTATATATTACATCGACCTGTGTGTTATTGTCGAAACCAAGAGAAATTTTTTGAGTAATACAAAATAAATTTGCTACTTCTCAGAAATCTGATTTTATACATGTTCGAATATAGGAGAGTATAAAGATATTTCAAATGCTTTAGATATGTTATTATACTGTTTTTAAACTAGGAGGAGCGAATTGAAAAGACGCATTTACACAGGGAAAAGTAACTAGATTTGTTACTAAGAGCGAGTTTCGAAATATAGTCGTGTTCCAAATTTATGAAATAATTATCTTTATCGGCCTTAGTCGGTGAACGGCCAATGAGCGGTTAAGAAACGAATAAATGTCATAGAAGTAATTTTTTAATTGGTCCCAGACAACGGTCGCAAATTTCACATTATTAGGCATTCCAACGACCTGTCCAAATGGCTACCAGTGGGTAATGACAGTTTAGATATGGCAACCATGTTGTCGTGTTGTCATTAACAGGGTCAATGATACATATATAGTTATATAGATTGCTCAAAGCTGGTCGTTTACGAGCGGCCATATTGCCTGGCAAATATTTATGAATTTGAATCGGTTTAGCAATAGTATATTATGCAACGATCATGTAATGATGGTTATTAATACACGAGCATTAACCGGGATACGAAACGAGCCAAAGGCGAGTTTCGTATGGTTTATGCGAGTGTTTTAATAACCATTACATGAGAGTTGCATACGCTATTTTTTCTACATCCGATAAATAATCAAGACCTATAAATATTCTATTTATATTGGTATTGAACACAATAACAGTAATTACTCGTATTTCTATAAAAAATTCTACAAAATTGTAATTAATGGTATTACCTTGGGTACTGGTATTACCACAGATTTTTGGGGCAAAATATTTTGTACTGCATTTTCTCCTTTCTCCTATATGTGTGGAGGAGTGTTCTATATCGCTGATATCAGACATTTTAATATTATAATTATCGAAGTTTAGCTATCTACGAAAATTTAATACGTTTTGACAACTAAAACAATTACATAGGAATTTAGGACAAACGTCAAACATCATGCTTGATTGAAAAATTGTAGGTTTCTATTGATTAAAAATCTGTATCATAATGAAAAATCTGTATCATAATGGGTATCATTATGAAACGGATTATGGGCATATAAGTGCATTATTATAATACGGGTGTAGAAAAAAATGTGTTTTAAAACAAATTTTTAGCCTTTAGATATTTAAAAAAATAATTGCTTACATTTTTACTTCAAGGCATACGCTTATGTTTATTTTGAAAAATATGGATAATCAATCTATGTAACTATCTATTTCATTGACCTTGTCAAATCACCAGGTCTACAGGGTTGCCATAATTTTGCAATATCATAACCCGTCAAAGCCCACTGGTAGGCATTCAGTTTGGAATGCCTAATTGTGATCTGAAATGTGTGTCTAAAACGAAATGTCACTGTCAAATTAAAGTCAATATGGTTGTTGATTGATGTCAGAAATACTTTTTTCTTGCTTTTGAAATCGACTTTTTGAGAATAAATATGATCTTTTTAAAATGGATATTAAATATTTAAGAAAATTGTTAATGGAATATCCAGATGTAGCCAGGTTAGTATAAAATATAAAGACCTGTTTACATTTTTAAGGATATATTTGTTATAGGTATAAAAAGTAAAAGTTAATCAGTGAAGTGGATCACACAGTAACTGGTATCTCTTCTATGAGTAATGTGGATATTATGGCTTATTTAGTGTTAACCCATGGTTAATGCGCTAGAGGGCAAATAGAGGCATTCAAAAGTTTACAGGCCTATGAGTCAGAATTTGTTTTTAAAACTGGAACAAACATTTTCGTAACACATGTCAACATATAATTTTTAAAGTGAACTATTCATACATACCTATGTATTAATTTTAAGTATTTTTAAAATATTTTTTGTGCCAAATTAAGATTATAACAATTTTGTAAATAGTTTTATTCTATTCTAATAAATAAAATTTGCTTGAATATTTAGTTACATTTTAATCATTTTGGTTAGAAATTCATCAATTTTTAGTTTTAAAAAAATCAGTAATAAAGTTATTTTTTTCTAAAATACTTCGGAATTCATCTCTTAATGGTAATCTCCCATCTTTCTACCTTCAAAAACCAATAATGCATTTTCTACAAAACCTTCAGAATCAGCATGTAAAATAATAAGGTGTCTTCCCTTTCTTGTAAGGCTTTTCAGGAATTGCTACCTTTAATAGTACTCAGTGTAGAAGGATCCATAATTGTAGATTTTCAATACAATTGCTTACTGAAGAACTATTATTTACGAAATAAAGTAAAAAACTAAGTAATGGATGAGATATCAAATTATAAAATGTCAGAACTGTCAACAATATCAATTATTAGCTGATGTTCATGCTAAAAAGTAATGTGTGAAACTGACTGTAATCTGACCAATCAGATGGCTACAGAATTGCCAACTTAAATTCAAATCGCTCCTCTTAGTTTAAAAACAGAGTATAATGATAGTTATTGGCCTATAATTTTCTATTAGTTGTTTATCACCCTTTTTAAATATTGGTATTACTTTAGTGTTTCGTAAGCATTCAGGGAAGTAATTATTTTTAAGACACAAATTGAATAATATTGCAGGCAGAGCTAAGGCAGATGCACAATCGTGAAGAAGGAAAGCTGGAATGAGATCAGGTCCCATTGTATGCTTTGGTTTAATTTTTATGAGATTGTTTTTCACTTGAGCCACAGAAAAGAAGTTAATATTTAATTGATCTACAAAATTAACAGCAGAAGTATTATTTTGATAGTTGTTGATTAAAGGTTGCGAAAATGAGTTACAAAATCAATTGTTTCGAAAGCACGCTTTAAATCCACAAATACACTCAAAACTATATTTTCTTTTTTAATTTCCTCCCACCAATTATTACTTGATAATTATTAAAGTTTTCTTCAGGTAATCCGGAATAGCCTTCAAAATTGATTTGATCTATTAGTAGATTTCTTCTGCCAAATAACTATTTGATTGTTTGTCACATGGTATGTTATGTTAGGTATGTGGTAATTATAGTGGTATGTGGTATTAATACACTTCGACCTAGAAGATCTATTATGCCCCCTTCTGTCGCTAATGCAGCAAGAAAATAGTATAGATGCTTATAACTAACGACCCTTCCAATCCTGTCTTCTCAAGGAAGTTTCAGTCAAAATGTGAATGGAGGTTTCGCCCTTCTCCTCACAGAATTTGCATTCACCATCTTCCACTACTCTCAGTTTATTAAGATGTTCTTTTTCATTTAGTCCTGTAGCAAAGAGATTGATAAATTTATTGATTTTTTATATCGTTTACATGACATAAGACAAGTGACAAACAGTATACTCATAAGGTATCAAAAGTTGATAAATAATAAGCCAAAAATTATCTTATTAAAAACATGGTTAACAAAAATTTAGTACAGAATAAAATTACGAGACCGATAAAGCATTGTTAAAATTCCAGCCAATAAATTCGCCTAGAGAATAAAAACAATTTTCAGTTAAAAACAACTTTAAACTGGTCTTGAATTTGTTAAAATGTCTTATTTCTTTGATTGAATCTGGTAACAAATAAAAAAACTGCATACATTGGAGACTTTTAGTTGAAATCGATTGAATCTGTTTAGGTGGATCACTTTTATTTCTCGTGTTATAATTATGGACATTTTTTTTTAAAACTTATTCTTACTAGGAAAAGTGTAAGTTAATAGTTTGAAAAGATAGATATGCAGGTCATGATGTTATTCTTTTTAAATGTATCTCTACAAGATTCGTTGTAATCTTAAAAATTAGGCGAATGAATCGCTTTTGAATGACGAATATTTGTCCAATTTCCGTTGCTTGGCCCACACAGTTATATTGCAGCTGATGGCAGAGTATATACATGTATAATACAAGTTAAGTAGGTGAGATTGATAAAAATTGGATTTCAAACTATTGAAAGCAAATTAGATAGAGTTTTACAGAGAGAGCCAATTTGATGGTTAAAATTTAGTTTGAAATTTAGTGTGTTCCACATTCTCAAACATGTTGTTGCCTTCCTTAAGTGGAGATGTGAATTGGATAAAAATGGTTTTATATTCATTGATAATGAGATGATTTTTTAACACCAATGAAGGAACTCATTGTTGGTTATTTGTATTTTATTAAGTAACTCATCTAAACTGTCAGCTACAATTACAATTGTTGTGTCGTCCGCGTATATAAAAACTCGACAATTTGTTATAATTAAGGGTAGGTTATTTATATAGAGGTGAAATAAAATTAGTCCTAATACTCTACCTTGCGTAGTTTCAATATCCCAAGTGTCTTCGTTCCTGAAACTAATAGGATTACTCCGTTCCTCGTCATTCTATATCTTGTCATTTTTTCACGTTCTCTATCATTAAATGTAGAGGGGTCAGGTTTAAAATCACCTCCATTGCAGCCATCTTTTTGCTCTCTCCTTTAGATTTTGTCACCTTTTCTCGACTTAATGCACTGACTGTCTAGTTCCTCTTATTTTTATAGTCATTCAAATCTTCCTGAGTATTTGTAAACTTAAATCTATTATATTATGCATCATTGCTTAATTTTTGTGCATCTATGACAAGTCTACTGATCCATGGTGTCTGGTGGCATTACATTTTATTAATGGGTCAAATTCTATCAAGATAATATCGAACACCTCGACATCTGTTGAAGATGTTTACCAATGCTTTCTATCTAGTCAAATATAATATTGTTTACATTTTCCTCATTCATATTTCGACAAAAATTTGTGAATTCCTATTTTAAATCAATTAAAAGATGAGTTTTTTTAAGCTTGAGGTAGGGAATTGTACAGTTTAATGTTGATATATCTATAATAATCATAAAGTTTGGTTAATCTGCAATTGGGTAAAGATATATCGTAATTTTTTCTGGTGCAATAAGAATGTTTAGAGCTCTGTCTTATAACATTATTATTACCAATTTGTTCTTTCATGTATAAAAGACACTCTAAAATAAAACAACATGGTTGGCAGTGACTATTGTAGCTACTCGATGTCATGATACGCACTACTTTTTTTTGTGCAATAAATACCCTAAGTTGGTTGCTTGTATTTCCCCAAAGTATAACCCCATACGTCATAATGTTATTAAATAATGAAAAGTAGACCATTTTTAAATGTACAATGTCTAATTGAAATTTTAGCTGTCTAATTGCATAAGTAGCTTTTGCTAAACGACTTAGTAAACTTTGAATGTGATATTTAAAATCTAGTTTCGGGTCTAAATATATTCCTAAAAGTTTAACCTGTTCCTCACTTTTAGCAATGATAGAAAATGACATTTGCTGAGTTTTTGCTTCGTTTAATGTAAGACCATTGCTACCAAACCAATTATTTGACATAACTTCTGCTTCATTTAGCCTTTCTATTGTATCAGATTTATTTTTATCTATAGATCATGTTTTTGAGTATTTTTGATAGCTTGCTGAAAGATATTGTAGTTCATTTATACGGTGAAAAATACATAGCACAAGCGACCTTGCAAAAAAATAGGGAACATTTTTTAATAGTAGCCACTGAAAAAAGTTTCCCCATTTATGACTGGACTAATTGGTTTGAATGTATCGGTATCTTATTAATGTATACATAATTTAAAATTTACATTTTTAAACAACTTTTAAGTAAAATAATTCTGTTAATATTGTTAATAATTTATATATTGTTTTTTTTTATTTACAGTTATGATAAATTTTGCATAGTTCAGCCATGACCAAGACTAAAGAAAAGTATTTTCCGGATAAAATATTTAATAGCATTATCTACGAGTATCCATCCCACCAATCGCATCTTTTAGAGGGACTGAATTCTTTGAGAGACAAAGGGGAACTTTTCGATATAACTCTAGTCATAGGTAAGTTTTTTTATTACGCTAATGTCTAACTATTCTTATCAGAGTGCTGAAATATTAAGTAATATTTTAAAGAGAGATCCACAAAAATGTTTCTGAAATAGGTCATGACGAACAAAGACAAAGATAAATAAACACGGCTCTGAATAAAATACAAACTGATACTTAAGGGCGTTCTCGTATTTTTGATTTTATCGGATTCGAAAACAAGACTCTGACAAAGAACCAGTGTTATGAAGTTAATATTCGTTCTAGATTGGGATTTTTCTGATCGGAATTTATTCTTTCTCTTCTATATTTCCATTTTTCTTTCTATAAGAATTTCATTATCTTCTTTATTGCTGGCCGGATAGAAAGATCCCTGGACAATAAGGAGTCCGCCTTGGGTGTTTTCATAGATATAGAAGGTGCTTTTGATAAAACCACCTTCCCAAAGATAGTACACTCACTAACCAACAGGAATGTTCCACAAATATTTAGTGGGTGGATACATAACATTCTCCCAAAACGAGCAGTAAACATAAGTGTAGAAGATGTGAATATATGAGCCACAGGGAGGGGTGCCATCACCTCTACTGTGGAATATGGTCCTCGACACCCTCATCAGCCGCCTCAATAATGACAGTCACTACACAATAGCATATGCAGATGACCTGGTCATTCTGCAAACAAGGAATTTTGAGAACATACTCTGCGAAAGAATGCAAGTAGCTCTAAAAATTATGAAACAGTGGTGCAAGGACCACTCACTGTCTATCAATCCTAAGAAAACAGAAATGGTCCTTTTCCCAAGGAAAAGGATGAAAATGGAATTAAAACCTCCAGAACTCCTAAACACGAAACTAAACTTTGCAACAGAGGTGAAGTACCTAGGTCTCACCTTTGACAGCAAGTTAACATGGAACTCGCATTTAGAAAACATAGTTAAAAGGGCATACATTGCTTATGAACAATGCTGCTGAACCGTGGGGCGCACCTGGGGTTTCTCCTCCAGAGTCGTCACATGGACTTACACGGCTATCATAAGACCTATGCTAACATACGGTGCAGTTGTCTGCACGGCGAACAGATATATCTTCCATAAGCCATATAAAGTTATAATAGAACAAATAGAAGAGCCAGAAGTGGCAGGTACGATTCATATCTACACCGACGGTTCTAAAACAAAACAAGGCCCAGGATGTGGAATATACTCCAGATTCTTAAACCTAAACATAAAATGGGCTGTGAGCAATAGTGCCAGTGTAGTTCAAACAGAGCTAACGGGGATTCTCATAGCAGTAAAAGAAATAACCAGAAGCAATATCACTGGAAGGAACATGCTCATATATACAGATAGCAGACAAGCACTACTCACCCTGAACAGACCACGAATTTATTCAGGGTTAGTACTAGAATGTCACGAAGCTTTGGCCGAAGTATCCATCAACAATGTGGTCACCTTAAAGGTCACGCCACATCGAAAGGTAACCGTCTTGCTGATTCACTAGACAAGAAAGCAGCCAACCAAATAGTTTTTGGACCTGGCCCTTTCGTTGGCCTGACAAAATTGGTAGTGACAGACCTAATTAAAGAATAGTCCCTTGTGAAATTCAAGATGGGATGAAACAAGAAACTGCAGAGTTGCTAGGGAGTTCTTAACTTATCCTGACAACACTGCAGCAAACAAATACTTGACTATGACTAGACAGAATCTGCGCCTAGTCACAGGCATTCTAACTCGTCATTGCCAAGTGCAGAAGCATCTCCATGTAATGGGGCTGTCAGAATCCGCACTCTGCAGAGGGTGCGAACAAGAAAATGAGACCAGCATATCCTTTACGATTGCTCGAAGCTCTTATTTATTAGAAGATTTGTGTTCGGATAACACCGGCCGATATAAGAGAAGCACCTCTTGGCGACGTTGTCAACTACATTAAATCTGTAGGCTGGCTCACGAGCTAGGAGGTGCCTATCATCTTAGGGGGATGCACAATGGGCCTAATGAGACCTAAGTGCCGTGGGGGTAACCGACCCTCCACACGTTACAGATACAGAGATCTTCTTTATTACTTGATTATTTTTCAATTTATTATTTAGTTGACAATTGGTATATTAAAATTATATTTATTTTTGCAGAAGGTAGTGAATTTAAGGCCCACAAAGCAGTATTAGCAGCATGTAGTGATTATTTTCGAGCTATGTTCACAGACAACATGTTGGAAGCCCGGCAAGATGAAATTTGTCTAAATGGGATCAAAGCTAAAGGTCAGCAACAATTATTTGTATTTTTGAAAGATCAACACTTCTAATTTTTTGAAACTACTTGTATATTTCTTTTAAAATATTTTATTTTATTTAAAGAAGCCACTTTTTTGTTGCAGATTTTTCGATAAATTGTACGTATTACAGTGCTATTTTTTAGGTTTTCATCAACTTTTGGACTACGCTTACACCACTCGCCTAGCATTAAATATAGCCAATGTACAAGAAGTTTTAGAAGCAGCCTCTTACGTTCAAATGCTTCCTGTCATACAAGCATGTTCCTCATTCCTGCAAACTCAGATAAATATAGATAATTGTGTCGATATTGCTACAATAGGTAAAAAATTCTTATTAACGTTATTATTAATTCTAGTTAAATTATTCTTGACTACATTCGGCAAGGATTTCATAATTGTACAATACTCTACTATAGATGTATTTGTAATGACAAAAATGTAAAAAAAAGGTTAAAGATATGTTAATTAATTATTATTATTATTATTATTATTATTATTATTATTATTATTATTATTATTATTATTATTATTATTATTATTATTATTATTATTATTATTATTATTTTTGAAACAAGCAAAAAACTTTTATGAAGGGCATTTTCTCTAAAAGTTTAAATTAACAAAGTGTGTCCTCTCTTTCAGTCCGTCTGGGGACAATCTGTATAAATCGTAATATGAACCTTACATACACACGATGACTTTTTGTGATTAAAATTACAATTTTGTTAATTTTCTTTAGATAAATATTTTTTTTGTAATTTTTAGCGGAGACCTATTCCCTTTCACAATTAAAGATGAAAGTATATAGGTATATGAGCGGACACTTGCTAGAATTTTCAAATAGTCCGGAATTTTACCGACTAACTCCACAACAGTTGGAAAATTTACTTGCCTGTGATTACCCCGTGGACTGTTCAGAAGCCGACGTTCTTAGAATAGTTCTTGCCTGGTTTTTCCATGTAGATACAAATGAGTGAGTATAAAAAATTGTTTCTTTCCCTTAAATATACATATATATCTTCTATCAGTCCTGTATATTTTTTTTTATAAAAAAATTGAGAACGTCGACGTACTATTGTACTTTGTAATAATTTGGATTATTGTGTTTTACCCCATGTTAGTTCATAGCACCCACTCTGTCAACTTTGTACCTTGTACAAGTTTGTACAGATCCTTGGGTGAGTGGGTTCTATACGTTGTTGGATCAACCTGGGGTTGTCCAAAAAGAGCCTGTCTTTTGCGATCTAGAGCTTCGCATTCGCACAGTATGTGTTTGGCCGTTTCTGATTTCTTGTGACATAGTCGGCACATGAATTCCCCATTGTACATGCCAATTTTGTTCAAGTGTCCCTTTTAATGGGGCGTGCCCAGTAATAAATCCTGTTATCACTTTCAACTGGTTCCTATTCATAAAGAGTAGTTCTCCAGTTCTTTTGGGACATGGTTTGCCTATGAAGGCTTTTCCATGTGCCTGTTTTGGGGTGCTTCCCCCATAGTTGATATGTTGTTCCCGAATCCAGTCGTTTATGAAACCCCGGACTGTACTTTTTGGTACTCCTGGGTTTGTGTCTGGTTCCGTTGTTTCTTCTGACCCTCTTTTTGCAAGTTCGTCAGCCTTTTCGTTGCCTTCAATCCCTTGGTTATCTGGCACCCAAAATAGTTTTACTCTATTTCGGTCTGCCAGTGTTCTTAGTTCTTCGATGCTTTCCCATACCAGCCCCGACGTAACTTTCTGACTTAAGTGCCGCTTAAAATGCAATTATGTCAGATTTGTTTGGGTTAATGTTTAGTCCTTCCGCCTCTGTCCATTTTGTTACTATTACTCAAATAATAGTGGATTTTATTTGTTGCACTAGGTTTTCTGCACTTTTCGCTTTTGATTTGTTCAGTGTAGCTTCATATATTTAACACATACTTGAGTATAGCATATACTTTTGACAAATATGACAGTTCGAATACAGTGTGACACTAGTGCAATATATATATATTCTAAGAGTGCAATAAATAAAATCCATTATAAGATTCAATTTAGTACAGTAGTACATATAAGAACTGCAGATACCGATTTCGGAGAGTTTCTTAAGTAGTAAATAGCTTTTGGCATATCGGTATAGATGGTGTCAGTTGATGAAATTAAGAAATCTTGGTAGATTGCTAGATTAGTTGCTGTTGAGGCGACCTCGATCTTGCATTGTAGGCCTGAAACTAATCGAGATTTTATTCATAATCAACATTTTTGCGGTATTGATTTTGAGCTTTAATCAATTCACTACAGACCATATTTTTCATTCCTATTTAAAGTAGAACCAGAAATCTTGTAAGGTCATAAAACACCAACCACTTAAGTTATTAGCAGGTGATCGCCTCTACTCAGAAACGTACCTACTCTAGCGTTTCTAAAATCGGTAAAGCGGTCAATTATACGAATCGTTATCTTAAACAAAATACTTTATTTAAATAGGTACTTTACAAAATACTATTTCATAAGATATTTTGATCCTGACCTGGGAATATTTTAAGGGACACACAATTTTATTGCTTATCTACATCTCGAACAATAGGTAGTAATGAGGGTCGTCGGCTAATACTGATTTATGACCATACAATATTTCTGTTTCTAATTAACAAAAATTCTCTATTATCACTATATTATTTTTCTTATTATAGATTAGACGTTCGTCTTTCCTACGCCGTCCGCATCATCCGTTACATCCACTTCATCGAAATATCCAAGCGGAAACTCGACAGCATCCTAGACAAAGTTTTCGAAGGCAGAAAATGCGAATGGCAATTGTACAAAATAATCTTGCAAGAAGTGTACCGGCAATCCAGCCTCGAACAATCGGGCTTGTACAAAATCATCTTGCAAGAATTGTACCGGCAATCCAGCCACGAGCAATCAGGCATCATTTCCACGCTCCTCAACTCCAGGGGCATGGAGATGGCGTTGTTAAAAATCGGAGGGTTCGGTATGAGCGGCATCACTAATGAAATCACTTACTGTTTCGCATCTGAAAGGAAATGGAAACATCTCACCTCGATACCACATGTAGAGCAGTGCAATTTTGGTACTGCTGTGTTCAATAATGAGCTGTATATTGTTGGAGGTTGTTTTAATCAGAGTCTGCAAGAGAATATTCATCCGTTCGGATTTAGGTACACACCAAGGTAAGTAAAAAATAGTCTACTTTTTTTTTCAGAAACTTTAATTGGCTTTTAAAACGTTTAATCTTCAGGCTATTCGGATAATCAACACTATTTATTTTGATCTCGAAGTTGGAATCTTTAGTAGATGAACGGATATAATAGATGAACGGATATAATAGATGAACGGATAGTTGATTTAGAATATTAAGAAAACTTTATATATAGAATTCTATGCTCAATGATCGAGGAAGAGCTAGCGCTCGGGCCATTTTGATGAAGTTCTGTACTTGTTCTAACAGATGTCGCGACAGAATTGCCTCCAATGAAACGTTCATAAGGTTTTTCTACCATCTTATCTAAATACAATGCAACTCCATTTTTGAACCCAAACTTTGTTTTGTGCAGCCGGAGAGGCTAGCTGCGAGCTTAGTGTGCATTCACTTACTCGCAACAGTTAAGCAGTGATCTCTCCGGTTACGTCGTGGATGGGTGACCGCTGGGAGGTTCCACCATGGGCCGTGTCACTATGGGATTCGTCCAACTAGCGTTTAACCATCGACGACGTGGAATGAATGAGAATGAATTTAATAATCATAAAATCTACTTTTAATACCTTTTTAAAATATTTTTGCAAATGTGATTAGTCTTACGCCAGTAATTTGATTTTTTTTATTTTTTTTTTTTTAAACGGGAGTTGTAATTGATACTTTAGATTCCTGTAGTCTTTTACCTGATGCAAAAATCAAATTTGTTATATCAATAAAATATAGACATTTTTTAACTGGTTTAGAAAATATTCCATCAATACCAGTGAATTATTGTGTGATATTTTTATTTGTAGGGCTAATAGCCGTGGAATTCATTATTGTGAGCTATGCTAAATGTGGCCTGATCAGAGTCTTTTATTTTCGCTGCCATGTCTGAACCAATTTCATAGAAACATTTGTTACAAAAATTAGCCATTTCTTTATCATTTTCAAAATAGGAGTATTTGGATTTAGTTATCTTTATATCATTTGAATTTTCGTTTGTTTCCCAAATATTTTTTATAAAATATTCGTTTTTTGACATTAAGTTATGATTCCGTTTAATTGGTTCCTATAGTCTGTGTATGTATAAATTACTGAGGCCCTTCCTATTGGGCCTCAGTATTGTATTCGTGCAGACGAAAAAATTTTCTTACCCCCATTTTTTAAAACTTTTTATCATGTTTCCGATCATTCTGAGTACGAAAACGCAAAAAAAAATTCATCTGGTCGTCTGTGTGTATGTATGCCGGCACAATAACTCGAGAACGAAAGTTATGATTGACTTACGGTTTTGAGTTTCTTGAATAATTACTTTTAACTTAGAACCCTATTGATTTTTAGAATTTTCGGTTCATCCTAACTATTTTAATATCAATTTTCTTAAATTCCGCCTATGCAATTCTTATGTGACAATTTTAGGAATTCCAATTATTTCTAACGTCAACATTCCTAACATTCTCAACATTCCATAAATTGCAAACATTCTCTAACGACCTGTCAAACAACAGCTGTTGATAGTAAAGGTGAAATTTCTAAGGCGGGTTGCGACCTTCACACTTGCAACCATACCCATTTTGAAGGCTATTTTTATTCGAAATTAGTCGCCAAGCCTGCCAATTTATGAAAAATATATAAGCAGTTTCTTAAAAATGACTTTTTTATGGTGGTGCTAAATTAAGCGTACTACTATGTCGCCCCTAGCCACAAAAACACCTTCATCAAATTTACTGGCTCTCTGTCGGAACCCCATAGAATAATTAACCGACTATTTTATTTGGCAAAAAGCAGAATAATGCTTAGCTGTGCCTGTCAAGTATTAAGATGTCTACTGTGATGTGTGAATGGTTAAATGTCAAATTATTTAAAAATGTATGCTTCTTTTGATATTTATTGCAAATAATTTGTAGTGTATCTCAATTCAGGCTTTCAATAAATAAAGGTACAGCAAGACAAATAATATAATGTTCTTATACAAAGCACTTTTTTATTATATAAAAGAGAGTTAAGATATAATGCTGGTTTTTTGTAGATAATTTTAATTATACAGTTTTGGATTACATATTCAACCAGCGAATTGTAAATAATAATTAGTAAACTCCTAGTCATAAATTTCCTCAATTCATAAAATTTAAAAATGAATCTTCTTACCTTGGGATTTTAATGACGTAATGTGATCAACCCATTTCAAATTTTGATCAATTATGATACCTAGGTATTTCGTTCTGTTTTTTATTTTAATTATAAAGTTGTCATTTATTTGTATGTTGAAAGAAGGCCTTTGTAAATTAAATTGCTCTCTATGGATCTACTTTAACACAAAAATAGTTTTGTGGCTATAAGTTGCTATAAACTATCGTCGCAAAACTATTAATAATTTAAACGTAGTAAGTAGTAAAACGAGGGGTAAAATAACAATAAATTAAAGGAAATACTTAGAAAGGGCAGGTTTAAAGAGTATTATCACAAGAAAGTATATCCATTCTGTTTATTTATCAAGTATTGTTTGAGGTTACTTTTTAATACATTTATTGTTGTTTTTTTTTTTTTTTAATTTATGTAGTCAGTCTATTAAATTTTTTAAACCTTTAATAAAAATTGTATTTTGGGAACTTTTAGTGATGGCTTGCCGTACATGAAAGTCAGATTGGCTTCTTGTATTATAGTTGTGATATTGTGAATTATATTGAATTTTTTCTAATAGACCTGATGCGATGGATTTATGTCATTTTTATTTTATAAATAAATATCAGTCATGTACTGAACATAATTCTGAACTGAAAGCCAATTTATTTCTTTTAACATAGTTGCAATACTCATCCTTCTGTCCTTTATTAATAGAATATAAATAGGGGAAGTAAGGAGCCCAAATATTTTACATGAGCAGGCCTAAGAAGTAAAGTGGCCAATTATTATTGGATAAATTGCTCGAACAAGTTTTTAAACCCTAATCAAAAGGCGATATAGAATGGTTTTAAAAATCAAGACTTGTGAAAATCATCACATGGTTTAACCTAAGTAATGCAAATGCTTCACAAAACAAAAAATTCAACGTTCTAATACTACTATCAGCTTTCGGTCTTTAGTTCCAAGTTAAATGATTTCTCGTTTTGTTACGCTACGAGTTTACCCTTGTGGGCCTCAGTTTCGATAAGGTGGGAAGAACCACCATTTTAGCGTCTCTCGAATTATTATTATTAAAGTTATGTTTAAAAACAGTCCAGGCTGAACTTCGCCATTTCATCATCTATTATAAATAATGTTATATTATATTTCTATAATATATTTATGTTTGTACTTTTAATATTATTTTTGATGAATAAAGCCGATTTTTTTTTTATTATTATTATTATTATTATTATTATTATATTATAATTATTGTTGTTGTTGTTATTATTATTATACGTTTTATTTTCAGATATAATAAGTGGTCGACGATGGCACCCATGAAAATAGAGAGATGTAGATTCAGTCTCAACGTAGTAGGTGCACTCCTTTACGCCGTAGGCGGAGCTAGCGAAGCGGACGAATACGATGTCAGTACCTGCGAGTGCTACAATCCTTTAGTGGACTCGTGGTTCATGATCCAACCATTACCAGCTTACGTTACACAACACGCAGGCGTCGGGTTTGAGAACGATTACGAATGTAAGCTGTATATAAGCGGAGGAATTGATAGAGATAATGTACAGGTGAGTTGGTATTGATTGTAATCTTGTTTTTGGAAATTCTGAATTGTTTTTTTGTTAACTTACTCATTTGATCATCCCAGATTGTACCTCTGAATTTACAGAAGGATCAGTGAAAACTCACCCGGATGCACATACATAATCCGGCTCAGTTAGGTTATTAATATGAATGAGTTTAAAAAAAATAACAATTTTTATTTTTTTGTTCGATATTTTGAATCTCCCTGTAGATATTAAAGGTTTCTTGCCACCATTATAATAAGCAGAAAATTACGTAACTTTTATCCCTATGAAATAGTAGGGTATATAATGAGTTAAGGATGATAACAGAGAAGTAAAACCTAATAAAAACAATTTATTTTGTACTCTTGGACTAGAAATATTTAAAAATATTTATTCTTTTCAAATGGGGTTTTAATTATGTGTCTCCCATTAAGAGCACTGTCAAAGGAATGATCTAAAACTGGACAGAGGGAATACATGTATACTGAAGAGATACCGCAGGGCTCATTCGAAGGCGTTTACACCCAAAAAAATGATTCTGTGGTAATAAGCTTTTGTTAAATGGTGCATAAACTGAAAATCTTAATTTTGGACCCTGTAGTTTACCTTATCGGAACTTGACATTGTCAAACTGTTAGGAATAAGATAATGATAGTAATCTGTGCCTAAAAAAATTAATACCGTTGGTGCTTTTAATGTGTTGACTTCTACCACATTAGAAACATATTTCCAGTTTAAATCAACATCTTTGTTAAGTACTATATGAATATATAGTAACGTTGTACATTTTCCATATATTTTACAGACTAACCAGATGTTTTGTTATGATGTCAACTTGGAAAAATGGAAAATGTGCTCACCGATGTTTTTACCTCGAGCCGACCACGTGATGCTAAGCATAGGAAAATTTTTGTATGTTTGTGGAGGATGGACTGAAGATTCTAGATCTAGATCTCTGGTGGATACACTCGACGCCTACGATGTTGAAAAAGATACTTGGAGGGTAAGTTGTTAGATACAAGTTAGTACTATAAAAATAGGATTTATTTAATGAATAATCGTTATGTGGCGGAACTTAACAAAAAAGTTGTTTTCAATTTTATAATTTCCCTAATAAAGTCGTAATTTTGAAATATTCCTAATTGGTGCCCTCAATGTGGCAACTAGTAGTGTGGCGGATCAAAAACAAGTCTGAACTTAACGAATAACTTGTTTTTGTTTTTAAATTATAAATTTTCTTAGCGTGACATTTTATATTTTTAAGTTGTCAATTTGATCATTTCTGCAATAAAGTCGTAATTTTAAAGTATTCCTCGCTCTATTTGCTACAGTACATGTCTTATGATTCCAGATGATATTTTTGGAGAATTAGTATCCATCTATAACTATTCAGCATTGAGGAATAGATTATAAAAAAATACATTTTTGGCAAATCGGGTATTTAACGTATTTAGCGTATTTACTGAAAGTAACCTTTATCAATCTTCCGCCAACGCTTTCCTGAAGAATAACCAAACAACAAACGAACCGCCTAAGTGATCATTGACGCTAAAATTATTTATTTAGATTCCCGGTTCTTTCTTCTTTCTTAGGTTTTTATGGGCTCAATCCTTCAGGATTATTTACCCAGGTTATTTTTTTTTTTGTAGAATGAAATTTCATGAAAAAGTTGCAACTTTGTGCGTCTGACCGTATAGTCATCACTTTTTCACTAAACTTGATATTTAATTTACTTAAATATGTATTTGAAACTTCGGCACAGAATGTACCCAAGTATTTAGTAATATTTTAAACGTCGGATAGTCAATTTAAAACTTTATATTTTATGAAAACTGCGCTCCCGATTCTGAGACCACCATTTCAATGTTGACACGTCGGTGTCAGAATCGGAAGTCTTGAGATTCCCCGGTTTTTCTTCTTTTATATTCGATCCTACTCTTTTATTTTCCTATTTTCTATACCGCTTTTTTAATGATCGAAAACTCTTCTGTGTGAAACTTTCGCTAATTTCCCACAAAATTTTACTACCTTATCTACTGTATACCTAATCTGGAAAATGTTCTCGAATACCATTATATACGATTTAATTAAGTTATAGTTCTCTTCTGAAAAATAATGCCGTTTCGTAGAAGCTGCAGAACAGCTGGGTAACTCCTGATTAAATGACATTTAAACAAGTTCAAAAGAAAAAAATACATAAACTAATTTACCGAAAGTAACCTTTATCAATTTTCCGCCAACGCTCTCCTGAATAATAACCAAACAACAAACGAACCGCCTAAGTGATCATTGACGCTAAAATTTGACGACTCGTGGCAACGTGTAGGAAACTGGTATTCGGCTAGCATATTACCAAGATTTGATGTCGATGTGAAGCCATTTACTTATATTATTAAGTTTCATAGTCAAGTCTCTATAAAAACAATTAAATTAGGTACCTAAAATTTAAGATCTGTAATTTACTTCTGAGACAAATATTGTATAGTGAAAGAAAGTCTTCAGTATATGGCAATTCTGTTACACATAAACAAAACGAAACAAGACTCTTAATTTAGTTTATAAATATAGTAGGAAGGCCCACTGCATATTTCGGCCGTCATATGGATACCTATTCACTAACTCGTTAGAGTGCTCCTACACAACTGCTCCATCACTCTCCTACTCACAGTGTTGTCACTACCAAAATTTTGTTTTCGGTAGATATCTTGCTCAAAATTCGGTAGAAATCGGTAGACTTAAAGTTAAGATGTGTTTAAAGTAAAACGTACTAAAAACAATGTGTTTGGGGAATAATAGTCGCTTGATTAGAAATAAAAACAAAAACGAAGAATAAAACTATAATAATAATAAATATTCAGTGTTTCCGGATACTATCAAACTTTGTCAAATATTGCGACTGGTAACTATATTTTATACTCTGTTCCATTTTATTGCATTTTAGTTGCTAAAATTCATCCAACCGATATATTTGGGTCTCGTATTTTGAATTAAACATAAATATCTACTTAAAAATAATGAAAATTAAAAAGTTATTGTATTAATACTGTGGCTGTGAAGATTTTAAATTATGGTCATTAATTTTTTACTAATTATGCCGATTTATTTCGAAATTATAACACTTCTTTAATGCTAAATACTGCTTTTTATGAAGAAAGCCAGAAATTGTGCTAAACTTGTACTAAAAGATAGTAAAGAATTAAAAATCGGCAGGTCTTTATGGTAAATTGGTAGATGGACTGACAAATCGTTAGATCTACCAAAAAATCGTTAGAAGTGACATCACCAGAGATCACGAGGAAATGTAACTACTAACAAGTATCGTGCGGTCCTAAATAATATATATTCTAAGGGACACAGGCGGGTATAATATCCGCTGTTGTCATATGCCTATTATCAATGAATGGTTATATATCTGTTATCTCTGGACATCACTATTCATATGACTCTTACCCGATTTTATAATTTTATGCGCAGTAAGGCCAAATTATGAGAGACTACTCCTACACGACTACTCTCACAGTTACTGAATAGGGGTCCGGATAACGAAATTAAATATGCTCCAAAGGTATGTAACAACATTGAACTTTACCAAACAGCACCTGTGCCAATCACTATCCTGAATAATTTATTTCGTATACAAAAAAATCACATAAGACAATTTTGTTTACCATGAAAATTACAATCCCAATTCATTGTAAACCTATTTTTTAAACCATATAGCCTATGCAATTCTTATGTGACAATTTTAGGAATTCCAATTATTTCTAACGTCAACATTCCTAACATTCTCAACATTCCATAAATTGCAAACATTCTCTAACGACATGTTGAGCAACAGCTGTTGATAGTAAAATTGAAATTTCTAAGGCGGGTTGCGACCTTCATACTTGCAACCATAGTCATTTTGAAGGCTATTTTTATTCGAAATTAGTCGCCAAGCCTGCCAATTTATGAAAAATATGTAAGCAGTTTCTTAAAAATGACTTTTTATGGTGGTGCTAGCCACAAAAATACCTTCATCAAATTTACTGGTTATCTGTCAGAACCCCATAGAATAATTAACCGGCTATTTTATTTGGCAAAAAGCAGAATAATGCTTGGCTGTGCCTATCAAGTATCAAGATGTCAACTGTGATGTGTGAATGGCTCTTAAATGTCAAATTATTTAAAAATGTATGCTTCTTTTGATATTTATTGTAAATAATTTGTATTGTATCTCAATTCAGTCTTTCCATAAAGGTACAGCAAGACAAATAATATAATGTTCTTATACAAAGCACTTTTTTATTATATAAAAGAGAGTTAAGATATAATGTTGGTTTTTTGTAGATAATTTTAATTATACAGTTTTGGATTACATATTCAACCAGCGAATTGTAAATAATAATTAGTAAACTCCTAGTCATAAATTTCCTCAATTCATAAAATTTAAAAATGAATCTTCTTACCTTGAAATTTAATGACGTAATGTGATCAACCCATTTCAAATTTTGATCAATTATGATACCGAGGTATTTTGTTGTGTTTTACATTTTAATTATAAAGTTGTCATTTATTTGTATGTTGAAAGAAGGCCTTTGTAAATGACATTGCTGTCTATGGATCTACTTTAACACAAACATAGTTTTGTGGCTATAAGTTGCTATAACCTATCGTCGCAAAACTATTAATAATTTAAACATAGTAAGTAGTAAAACGAGGGGTAAAATAACAATAAATTAAGGGAAATACTTAAAAAGGGCAGGTTTAAAGAGTATTATCACAAGAAAGTATATCCGTTCTGTTTATTTATCAAGTATTGTTTGAGGTTACTTTTGAATACATTTATTGTTTTTTTTTTTTTAATTTCTGTAGGCAATCTATTAATTTTTTTAAAACTTTAATAAAAAATTGTATTTTGGGTACTTTTAGTGATGGCTTGCCGTACATGAAAGTCAGATTGGCTTCTTGTATTATAGTTGTGAATTGTGAATTACATTTATTTTTTTCTAACAGATCTGATGCGATGGATTTATGTCATTTTTATTTTATAAATAAATATGCGTCATGTACTGAACATAATTCTGAACTGAAAGCCAATTTATTTCTTTTAACATAGTTGCAATACTCATCCTTCTCTCCTTTATTAACAGAATATAAATAGGCAAAGTAAGGAGCCCAAATATTTTACATGAGCAGGCCTAAGAGGTAAAGGGGCCAATTATTATTGGATAAATTGCTCGAACAAGTTTTTAAACCCTAATCAAAAGGAAGGTAATATAGAATGGTTTTAAAAATCAAGGCTTGTGAAAATCATCACCTGGTTTAACCTAAGTAATGACGATGCTTCACAAAACAAAAAATTCAACGTCCTAATACTACTATCAGCTTTCGGTCTTTCGTTCCAAGCTAAATTATTTCTCGTTTTTGTTACGCTACGAGTTTACCCTTGTGGGCCTCAGTCTCGATAAGGTGGGAATCACCATTTTAGCGTCTCCCGAATTATAGTAGTTTTTTGTCGTTTCTATGACAACCTGTTAAAATGACTCAACAATAGGTGAGTTCAGGCTGCGCACTCCAGAGTGGAGTGGAGTAATTAGGCGTAAACGGAGTGCGCATATGATTTTACTCCTTTTACTCTCGGAGTGCAATGTCAGTTGTCAATGTGACATACCAGTACTTAAAATCTAATCGTACTTATCAGTAACGACCGTATAAATTTCTTCCATATTAACGATATTCACGGGACCAAAAATACTTTTTTTACTAAAGAATCAATCACAATTATCTTATTATCGATTTAAATTACCTTATGCGCACGCCCGATCCACACTCCACTCCATGATCTTCGAACGGTAAAAAAGGAACTTTTATTTTAACTCCTTTCATTCCCGAACGCCTTAGATACTTTAGGAGTGAAAAGAGTACGTAGCCCGAACTCACCTATTAAGTATACAAATAAATCTTCAAATCAGCAAAAATTGATTCATATTGTTTTAGGTTTTTTATTAATCATGAATATAAATGTTTTTTGTGCGATGTTAAGAGGAAGAAACTGTTTTTATTGAACAGTGTACTCAAGAAATGTTTGAATATGTTATTTTCTGGAAAACTTTTAAATATAACCATATAATCATTGTATGTCTATTTTCATTTGTATTTTTTAACCACTTTGCTCAGGATAGTGATTGGCACAGGTGTTACTTGGTAAATTACAATGTTTTTACTTATGGAATATTTTATTTCGTTATCAGATGACGGCCAAAATTTGCAGTGTGCTCTTGGGCCAATAGTGCTGCTTCCTCTCATTAAAAATTAATAACAAAATTTATGATAACAAGTAATGACAAGGCATAAAATTATTTCAATAAATATAATTTTAAGGTACAAATAGGAAACGATAATATTTAATCAGTAAAAAAAATATATTTAGATATTCAGCATATTTTTTTAAGAACATGCTTAATACAGGATGTTTCCATTAATATCTTCCAGTAAATATTACTTGCATATACAATCTTGACATTATTATACTGTCCATTTTCGACGAATTTAGTTTAGTAAACTATTTAATTTTTTTTACAGATAGTAACCAGAGTACCGACGCCACGCTACCATGCTGGCATCGTCTGCGTGGAGAAGAAAATCTACTTCGTAGGCGGTTTTAGCAGCGACGAAATGTTTGATAAAGACACAGCTGCCATAGAATACTATGACATAGACACCGGCAAATGGACTGTGGAAGACAAGTATCCACAAGACATATGGGAACACACTTGCGCCACCTTGTACATTCCAAAGTGCCGGGACGACATGGAAGTCTTGGCCTCGTCGGAAGTGAGAACGTGATTACGTGATTTTTTTATTTTTATAAAGGGTTAAATTAATAGAAATATATTTATTTTGTATTAAATTGCGTTTTATTTCCTACGTAAATCTTTAAAATATTTCCTCTATTTATCCCCGATTAATTTCTAATAGACGTCGCACACTGGGGCAAGAAGCCCTCAAATTTGGCAATAAATAAAAAAATTAAATAGCATATACACTCTACCTCATATTTTTTTCTGATATATTACTGTCCACTACATAATAAAACGAACAAGTGCGATCTTCTGTCTCACGCATTTCATCACCACCCTCAGTGGAAGTTACTTATCTGAGGCGAGTATATATTCATTGTTATTTCGTAGTTTTTAACTTGTTTTTGTGCTGTGTTTAGGCTGTATTTTGATTTTTTATTTTCAAATTGTTGGTTTTCAAGCAAAACACACTAAGTAATTTTTTTAATTTTTGACTTATTTAGATCAGTTGACTGGATTTCTTCCACTCTATAAACTGGTGAAATCCACTGTCCTCTAACAATTGTAACCTTATTTTTAAATTATTTTCATATTCATTAAGTCATTTTAGCATTATTTTGTTCAGGAAAAATACATTAAGTGACTAATGGATTTTTCATCAAATCTGACTTAGTGTGTTTTGCTGGTAAGTCGCGAAATTTATGTGATTTAGATGTTTTTCATTATGCATACAAACTAGAAATGAACTGGCTAGATCTAGCGTCAAATTTTTGGAAATACTAACATTTACTCTCGTGGAAAACGAAGGCATGATGCGGATATTCTATTCCTACATAAGTTGTTAAATGGTTGTAATATTACTCACCAGAAAATTACTATGCCTCGGCCGTAAATTTCTGATTCGGCCGAAAAAGATCAACTCTATACACCTTCGGTACACAAAAGTATCTATATTTTATTTCGTTATTAAAAATATATTTCTCATCTATAAAATTGTTATTAATGATAAAGAATTCATTTAGTTTATTAAAACAAAAATAACCTGAATCGATAACAAATCACTAAAAGTGTTGCTAGAGTTGGGGACGTTTTTATGGAAAATTTTAATGTTACTCTTTTACTATTAAAGCTACAGTTAATTTATGTTAACATTTTATTTAAATGTAAATATATTATTTGAATGAAATTAATGCCCTTGTCAAGGTTTTAAGGCTTCGTCACTTCAACCTTTTCATGCAATTGGATTTTTTTATATTTGAGTTTCAGAAATATTATTTTCTCATGATTTGAAAATAAGTACATGAAATGATTAAAACGGGCCTGCAAAGGCACTTTGTGCGCAATCTCACCAGTATACTCCAGTGAATACAGTTCACTGGTATCTACCTATAAACAATATTAACACTTAACGGTGTAATTATTTGAAACATAATTTTGTTTTATAAATATTGTTTATTACATTTGAATAAAAAATAGCAGAATTTATTTTTTGTAAAATAAAATTTTATGTTTGAATTGCGTTTTTCTTTAAATTTGTCATTGACAAAATATTTACAAAACAATCCATTGGATTCTGATGAAAAAACTATTTGATACGCCCATGGAGATCATAGCTGTCAAAAGTTCATAGATACAGGGGTGCGTTTAGAAATGTAGGGTAAATGCGTCCGGACGTTGTCTAAATTCTAAAAAGCGTTCCTAAATATGGAACGTTTTATCTGGACGAATTCCCCAGCCGTTCCTATTTAAAAGAAAAACGCGTCGGGATGAAGAAATTTTACCCATCGTGTTGTAGGGTAATTTTTACTCGACTTGCGCAGGGGTGCGTTCAGAAATGGAGAGCGTCAAATTTTTAATCGTCCGGACAAAATTCGTCGGAACGTTTATTTTTGTCCGATAAATATGAACGGTAAGTGCAAAGTATTGTCAAATCAAGTTTTTGGTTATGTCTTTTCTGTTATCTGAGATTGTAAGGAATTATCATTTATACAAATTGTATGGATGGAACGATATTTTCAGAAGTGACGCAGCTCAGTGCTACACTTTCGATGCAAAGGAAAAGACCTATTGACCGTGTCAAATCAACAGGCCCACAGGGTTGCCATATTAGAGAAATGTCAAAGAGCTCACAGGGAATTTAATTTTTCTCCAAATTTGTTGGCAATGCTGGCGTGGCGCGAGAATCCGAGAATGAGTTTTATTGTTGTTGTTATGAAAGAAAAAGTGATATAGAAAATTCAAAGAATTTAAAATCCATAGTTTCGCCAGTCTATTTTTTATGTTATTGCTTTATACAGTGTAAATCGAGGTTTAAATACTTTTTAAAAAATGTTCCGACCAGGATCAATAAAAAAAATAGAAGTTACAAATTTTGTGACTTACTCTCATGCTGAGATGTATCTGGGATCAAATTTAAATATGATAATAGGCCCAAATGGAACTGGAAAATCAACTATGGTTGCTGCAATCATATTAGGCCTTGGAGGAACACCAAAAACTGTTGGAAGAGGTAGTAAAGTATCTGAATATGTTAAACATAATTGCGAATTGGCTACCATACATTTATTTTTACAAGATGAAGAGGATAATAAATCCATCAAAGTAACCAGAGAATTTGATATTCATGATAAAACAACATGGAAACTCAATAGCAGGAAAGTTACTACAAGTGATGTTCTTGAATATGTTCGGAAATTCAATATTCAGGTTAACAATCTTTGTCAATTTCTACCACAAGATAGAGTGCAAGAGTTTGCAAAAATGAACAAACAGGATCTTCTGAAAGAGACCCAAAAAGCACTTTGCAGATTTGATCTAATTGAGAAACAAGATGCCCTAATAGGAAGTAGAGAACAATTTAACAAGATGGTAGACTCCATATCAAGTTGCCAGAAAAAAATTCAGGAATGTCATGATTTGAATTCTAGGTTAGAAGGAAGAGTTCAAAGTTTTAATAAAATGAAAGAATATACTGAAAAAATTCAGCATATTGAAAGAAAAATTGCTTGGAGTATGTATGAAGGTATCAGAGGCCAACTTACAGAAGTTAAAAAGGACAGGAATAAAGCTCAAGAAGTATATGAGAAATATAGAAATGAGATGAAGCCAATGGAAAATGGAATAGGTCAATCAAAACGTAAAATAACAGAATTGCAACAAAATAATAACAAAGTAGCGCAATTGATTAAAAATTCTGAAACATCTATAAAAAGGAGTTTAGAAAGTATTGAATCAATAAATGAATCACTTAAAACACTGAATGATGAAATGGAGACTAAATTAGCTGAAATTGAGCAATGGGATATTGATATTGAAAATGCTGCTAACAAGCTAGAAGAATTAAAAAGATCACAAAAAGAAATGAAAACCAATAGTGAAAGTAAGTATAAGTTTTCTAAATTATTTACCAAAATTAAAATACAATGCAGCAAAATTTAAAATCTTTTATATTTTGGGCAAATAGAAAAATTTAGCTTTAAATGGGTAATGTCACAAATAGGGATCAACTAATATTGGTATCCGTATATTTATTTATTTGTATCCAAACAGGCCAACGGCCTTATTACATGGATAAAAGTATCATAATACATAAATATTAATAATAAACAGTAGGTAATTACAACTAATATTACAACTTATTTAGTATTAAAATTAATTAAGAGTAATGTAATAATTAATCAAGAGTAATGTAATAATTAAATACAAGTTTTCGGAACATATTAAATAGTAGTGTCCAGTCTACATCAATACAAGTGTTAATATTATTTGCCAATCGGAGCTTGGTCACAAGAGGTGACCTGGCAGTGGTAAGAACTACAGGAATATTAAACATACATGGATGTCTCATTCTCCTCAGAGGTATGTTAAATCATATTAAGTATAGTAGCTCAGCTGAGTTAATTTTATAGTTAATAATTTTATATAAAAAGTCAACATTATGATATTCCTTCTGGTGTGAAGGAAAGGTATATTAAATTCTTTTCTTAGGTTTGCAGTTCTAACAATATTGTAGTCTGGGTATATATGGAGTTTTTTGAAATAAAGATATCTAAGAAATTTATTTTGTATTTTTTTCAATCTCATATAGATTAGTTGGATGTTCCCCCATCCATACCTCAGCTCCAAATTCAAGTTTTTGTGTAACTAGAGCATAATAAATTTTTTTTATAGATTCTATGTTAGTAAAACTTCTAGTTTGCCTAATTATGAACCCCAGCATACTATTTGGAGCTTTAACTATATTTTTTACATGATTAGAAAAAGATAGAACACAATCATAGGTTATACCTAAATGTTTTACCTCTGAACGTCATTCTATTAATTCTCCATTTATAAGGTAATCGAAAATAACAAGATTTTTTAATCTACTTATTGTCATACTGCTACATTTTTTTTGTATTGAAATTTAATTTATTTTTATAACACCATTCATTTATGTTGTCTAAATCTTTTTGTAAACTCACACAATCCCTAACAGTCTGTATTTTTTTTTAAATTTTAAGATCATTGGTAAATAGAAGACAGTCTGTAAACTTCAGCATAGATGGTAAATCATTGATAAAAATTAAAAAAAGGAGGGGCCCCAAATTGGAGCCCTGTGGCACTCCACTATATGCTATAAATTTTCCAGATGTGTTCCCATTATTCTTAACAATTGAATATCTATTTTCTAGATATCTCTTAAATAGTGTAAGAGTACTATTTGTCAAACCAAATTTACTCAGTTTTAAAAGCAGGACATCATGATTTACCTTATCAAATGCTTTTTTTTTAAATCTGCGAATATTACATCAAGTTGGATTTTGTTTTCAAGTGCTTCATAAGCTGTAGTTACAAAACAAATTTGTACTGACACATTATTTTGAGACAAAACCATGCTTCTGGGATACCAGACTGCTTTCAACATGTTGATATAATCTTGCATATCGTATAATATGTTCATATAATTTAACAGGGGCTGATAAAAGTGATAAAGTTTTCAATTTTATTTCCAGATTTAAATATAGGAGAAACTAGTGCATTTTTCCATAAGTGTGGAAATTCATTTGTTGCAATAGTTAAGTTGAAGATATGAAGTAAAGGTCTTTTTAATCACTCATTACAGGCTTTCAGAACATATGGAGGCATGCCGTCTGGTCCCGCTGATTTTTTTGGTTTAAGTTTTTTAATTGCTTCTTCGTATTCTAAATCCGTTATTAATTTTAAATTTAAAGCATTATTTGTACAATTTTCAGAATCACAAGCTACATTATAAGAAGGTTTATTAGTTGAATATACTGATGCAAAGAATTCTGCGAATGCATTTGCAGTTTCATTAGACTTCATTGTTTTCCCATTAAATAAGTAATGGTTACTAGTGAAATTACTACTCTTTTTATTATTCACATAATTCCAAAATATATTTATATCTGTACCTATCCCATCTTCAATACCATTGATAAATTTTCTTTCTTTAATCAAATTTTTTATTTTCTTCCTCATTTCGTTATATTTATTTTCATAAAAAAAATGATGTACTTCTTAGCCTTCTATATTTTTCTCTATCTTTCAGTAGGTCTTTAATTTCCTTTGAAAACCAAAGTTTATGATTATATGAACCGCGTTTTAAATTGAATTTGGGTATACACTCGTCCAGAATCTCATTCCATTTAATGTAAAATTTGTCTACAGTGACATTCACACTGCTCCAATCTGCATCTCTCACTCTTGTCAGCTAAGTGGGTAAGATCCAGAAGGTAATTAAACTTATAAATATTAAATAAAGACATTGAAAATGTGTGTACGTGCATTATACCTATTATATAAAATATTTTAGGGTTATACTGTCTTTGAATAGATAGATGAGTTACACATTTATTCATAGTTAGTTAAATTCCATCAAAAGACGTATTATTATAAAATCATTGAGGTGCTTACACACTTTTTAAATTTCTATTGAATTTTTACAAACATTTTTAATATTATTATTATTATTATTATTATTTTTATTTACTTTATTTAGCTAGTTTGCTAATATCATAATATACAAATTTAGTAAAAATATACATATACATATATGTCAAAACATAGATAATTTAGATATAATTAAAACTAACTAAAATTCTATAGGTTGTTACTGTTTCTGGAGAAATATCAATTAAGACATCTGTCACTTTGACTTTAAATGTAGTTACATACGTTACTGATTTAATTTTCTCTGGAAGTGCGTTATATTGATTTAGACCTTTAAAAAATAGTGAATTTTGTGTTGCACTCTTAACAACTGTTTCAATATAAAAGTTATTTCTGTTCCACGTTGGATAATTATTCACATTAAAGTGATAATTAATCTTCTCTTTTAGGTACATTGGAAGTAACCCGTTCTTGATTATATAAATAAAAATTAATGCATTCCGTAATAAGAGACTTTTGATTGGCATCAACCTCAAAGTTTCAAGCATTAGATTAATGGAAGTATATTTTGAACAGGATAATATTATTAACATAGCCCTATTCTGTAGTCAGTTCAACTCATTTTGATTTAGTAAAAAGAGTATTGTAGAGCAATAATTAAAGTGAGGTAAAATTATAGTATTATTATAATACATTTAGTCCACTGTGATAAGCCAAATGAACTTCTAAATAGGAAATTTAACTTAAATGCAATAGTGTTGGCATGATCTATGAATCTCATCTGCTTGTCAATCATTACCCCTAAGTATTTGAATTTTTCTACTAACTGTATAAAATTTCCTCCAATTGTTATGTTATATTGTTTATCAACAAACTGTGTATAGTTATAGTTGCTACTTATCTGCATACATTTTGTTTTATTTGTGTTAATTTTCAATAAATTATTGCAACACCATTTATAAACATGTTGCAGTGTTTCATTAACAACTCTTACCAAGTTATCCTTACAAGAAAAATATATTAGGGCATCATCAGCAAACAGGTGAATGTCACATTGACCCTTGAAATCAACAATCTCATTGATATACACTAAAAACAATAGGGGACCCATTATACTTCCCTGAGGAACACCTCTGATATAGTTAATTTTCTCTGACAAAATGTTATTTACTTTTAACTTTTGTTTCCTCTTACTTAGATAATCCACACACCACTCCAATGCTTGCTCTACTATACCCATACTTTTCAATTTTTTTATCAAACGGTTTTGATCAACAGTCTCGAATGTCCTTTGAAGATTTATAAAAACTGCCAATGTTAGATAGTTTTTATCATATAAAACACACCGGATAGCTGTTTCACAGTTATGTTTGCTTCTGACGCCCGATTGTATTCTAGTAATAAGTTTATTTTGTTCTAAAAAATTAACAATTTGTTCATACACGACCTTCTCAATGATTTTTTGATACAACTTAACATACTAATAGGCCTTAAATATGTAGCTTTATTTGCGTTTTTTGTCTTTGGAACAGGCACTACCATAGCAATTTTTAGAGCATTAGGTATTTTTGAAATTTCTAATGACAATTTATCAAATTTAAAAGTGATTCTGAGAGGTTGGGAAAACAGTTTTTTAAAATATTAATGTTAATGTCATCTGTGCTATTTTTATTTTTCATTGCAAAAAGAATGTTTCTAAAATTTAATAATCTGGTATTGTATGATCAGTCATACTAGCAATCGATTGGATACTGTCTATGTAAAATTTATTAAGAGCATTTGGCATGTCAAAAATATTTTTTATGATATCATTATTTTCTAGTTCAATTAAGTTATTCGACTTATTATTTTTTGAAATCAGACATTCAAGATATTTCCACATTTCCTTTGAATTTCCCCAACTTTCGTAAATATTTTTCTCTATGTGTTTACTTTTTTCTGTTCTAATTACGTTAACAGCCCTATTTCTATGCATTTTGTATTCATTCCAATTATTTTTTGTTTTTTCTTGTGAATAATTTTTATATGCAAGGTCTCTGTACCTTGTAGCAGCTTTTACATTTTCATTCCACCATTTTTTGTATTTAGGAAATATTTTTATTTGTTTTTTTTTGGCGCTACAGAATCTAATACGTTTAAAATATTTCTTACAAAATTATCATATTTTTGCATTAATTTCATAAATATGATAGTTCCATGCTAATGTTGAAAGTTTGTTATTAATTAAATCAAAATTTAAGTCCTTACCTCTGCTTTCAATTTCAAAAACAGATCGCCCATCACTATTTAATAGCACATTTGTTAAAAGCATAAAATGATCTGAAATTCTTGGTGTTTTGATAACCTCAGCTGAAACCGAGTCATTATTTTATAACTAAATCTATAAGTGTACCTCCACCACTTCTATTTGGTCTTGTGCATTCTGTAACAATATTTTTTAATCTAGTATCAATCAAAATAGCACTTAATTTCGCACTGGTTTTTTTATTTAACAGATCAATATTAAAATCTCCAGAAACAATAACTATTTGAGAATTATCACATAAATTTTCTTCAGCCCAAGTGTTAAAACAATTTAAAAAATGTATACAGCTACTGCTAGGTGACCTATATAAATGTAATGTGAGCCATTTCATTATTCAGTCATGCTCTAATCCTCTGTCTTATTTGGCCTTTGAGGCTCAACTTGTCAGATTATCATACATAATTAAACTCCTTAAGACCAAACATGTGACGACTATGGCGGAGGAGCATTCGATGACTATTCGAGAAAGAACGGGATAATGTTTCTAGTGTATTGGTGAGAATAGGTGAACTTTCTAGCACCTTCGCCAAACTTTTAAATTTGTATATAAATATTGGTGGAGGACCAAGCGGGGATTAATTAGTAGATAGACACGACGCCGTAGGCGGAGTGTTCAATCGTCTGACTGTGATAAGGACAATCCACTCGAGTTGTACAGTATATTTTTTCTACGACCCACTAACGAAAATTTACAAATATAAGAATATTTTAGGTTATTAAGACAAAATAAATAATTTTAAAATAATTTATGACTTTTAATAATTTTTATAATAAAATAAACGAAAAAAGAAAAAAGTTCATTTCATTTTTCCCCTTCCGAGAATCGAACTCCAATCTTTCGTTTGGAAGGCAAGAACGCTAACCACAGGACCACCTATTCTTTTATATTTTTTGCTTTAATACACATAATTAAATTGACTCCATATAGTTAAATTAACAAATTATAATTATAGACGAAATAAAAACAGAAATGCTATTATTTATCGATTCTACACATAAATAACCCATTTTAATATATGTTTAATCTCAATAACTAAAAAATAATAGCAGTGTTCTCACTATCTAGAATGGATATGAAATATATTCGTTCAGTTGAAGACAATAGCATACTTTTTCGTTTTGTAATCTGAGCGTAGAAAAGCTAATATCCATGTGGGTCTAGAAAAAATATTTTTTGTTTAAAAAAAAGAGAGAATAGTAAACTTATAGGATGAATACCAGAATCTCAAAAGAATAAAAAAGATGAAAAATTACCCTTATATCTACTTTTAGGTCTTAAATTTGGGCACAATTTATACCAAAATATTCAAATTTGCAAAATTTGTGACAGCCTTTAGAGTGGACGAAGTGGTATTGCTTTTTTAGTGGCATACATCTCTATATTATTCAACCTCTTTTATGTGTACTAATTCTAAAGGTAATTCTACTTCAAAATAAACTCAGATATACTCATTTTTATTTCAGGTGAACAATTAAGACAGACTCTTTTCACTGAAATGAATAATCTCTCAAAATTGAAAAATAAACTTCAAGATAAAAAGGAAGAAATATTACAGCGAAAGCAAGATGATTCTCTAAACAAACACGGCCTCGAAAACGAATTACAAAGACTTGAAAATGTGAAACAAACCCGCCTGCAGTATCTTCAGAGAACGAATCCGCAAGCCTATGAGGCTGTCATTTGGGTTCGAAGTAATAAACATCTTTTCAAAGGAGAAGTTTATGAACCAATTATGCTTGAATTAAATATTTTAGAAACTAAGCATGCTAAGTATGTTGAAAATGTCATTCCATTCAGAGACAGACTAGCTTTTACTTGTACCTGCAGAGAAGATATGAATATGTTAATTAAGACTTTGAGAGGAGAAAAGAAATTGGGTATTAACGTTGTCCATTCAAGTAATTCTGAAGGCTCTTCCCAATTCAGGCCTAACGTAGCCATTGAAAGTTTAAGAAAATACGGTTTCTATACATATATGAATAATCTGTTTACAGCTCCAGTACCTATAATGAATTATCTTTGTCGCACATACCAGTTGCACAATATTCCATTGGGCGATGACAAAACTGATCAATTTTATCAAGAAGTACCTAAACAAATTTCATTATTTTTTAGTACAAAATACAGATTTAGTGTCAGTATTTCCAAATATTCTGGCCAAAAAAGCGTTAGGCAGGTTGAAGTAAACTCAGATGGAAGTTTATCGTTCGCGCTCGATTTTGTAAGAATAAACCAATTAAAAGGGCAAACAGCTGACATTCATAAAAGAATAACGAATTATGACACCCAAAATCAGACCATAGATGAACAGCTTGGTGCTCTAGAAAATAAAATTTTCGAAAAACGTTCCAAATTGAAAGAGATTGTACAACAAGAGCACAACGCTCAGGCGCTAGCAAGGAAAGTAGAAAGTTTGCAAAATAAGTTGAGCGAAATGAAAAAGAAGAAAAGCGTTAATGATATCCGAATGGAGTATAAGAGAAGGGGAAAGCAACTTATAAAGTCAATTCCAGATAAATATAATGCAATAAAGAGAGAGATTTCTAAACTTATAGAACAAGAAACTAATAGTGTGATTCATTCTAGAAAAATTGAAGAGGTATGTAAGATTTTTTGTTTATTATTTATAATAAGGTAACTGCACCAATAATTGAAGACCTTTTTACAAAAACGACACATGTCCAATATCAGCTTTTTTTTCAGGAAACCCAAAAAATATGCCAGTCCTAATAAACCTTATAAAACGTTCTAGATTTGACAGTGAATATATCTGTTAGTTTTTTTAAGAAATCACCATTTGTGCGGATAAATACAACAGTTGGTCACTAATTATTACAGTTAACTTAATTTGGGCATTTTTGAGCGTGTGTTGTTTTTGAAAGAAAGCCTTCAGTTGATACTATACTGGATTCAATATAAAATCCAATGCACGTCATCGATGATGCGTTTAATTTTAGACTGCCACAATTACGCATATTTGTCAAATTACCAAAATTTAGTAGGTATAAATTTAGCACGAGAAGTTTAAAACAGCCAAAGAAAGGGTTTGGCTTAGATTAAAGATGACAAACAAACAAAATTTTATTTAGACTTAATTCAATTTGCCATAAAAAGTAATGTGACGGCCCACCCCCGGCACCCCCTATTTTGTGATCGTTATTTTACTCTCTGAGATGTTATTATTTACCTCACAAGTTTATTTTACTTTAAATTCTATACTTACTGTAATTGGTCTTTTTTCCTCTAGTAGTAAAAGTGATCGTCTAGTTAATTAATTATTAATTTATATACCCACGTTGTGATAATGTTAATTAAGGTAAATTGATCAATAAAACATACAAATTCATATTTAAACACTTTTATTTTTTCATACTTTAAATGTGATGCAATAATTAGCAAAGTATATTACAATTGTTACTATTTACTGAGATCTCACTTGAGTCCCGTTCAAACGCAGACCATATTCATTTGCTATCAATACATATTTTATTTAGGTTGATGACCAACGGAGTTAACGAACAGCGCCAATTCGCCAGTTGGTTAACTGCTGTGTTGATGTTGATTTGATTCTATTCTAGATGCACACAGGTTGTACCCTCTTAGGTAAATATTTCGACGAGTATAGAGGTGATGACCAACGGAAGTAACGAACAGCGCCAATTCGCCAATTGGTTACTTTACTATGTTGATTTCACATATACTTTGTTTCAAACCTTGTAGGATGGGTGGCTTAGTGTATAGATGTCCCCCCCCTTGAGCTAACGAACAGCGTATTCACCAGTTTACCATCTTGGTTTGTACAATTTATCCAAGATAGCACATCCCCGTATATTTCTGAATATTGATTTTTATAATTTCTATTCAAATGACTCAATATAATCCTGTATATTTCTTAATATTGATTTTTTTAATTTCTATTGAAATTACTTAATACAACCCTGTATATTTCTTAATATTGATTTTTTATAATTTCTATTGAAATACTCAAAATGCACCCATCGAAAACAGATGTTATCCTAACTGTCTTTCGGGGTGTATGACCTGAAGACCATGTGGTTTGTTTACATTGATAATATTTTAAAGAAAATGTCAGGCCGTACGTTTAAACGAGACCCCGGTGGCATCTCAAAGAAAGTTATATAAATCTTTTGACACACCATTGAAAATACAGACATTAGATTATGTACTAATTTCATCTAGCGTTGTGACGGCGTCTATTTAGGTACGTCGCAGCGTTGAGCGTCGCCTTGTGTCGAGGCCCCTAGTGTCGTGGTGGAAAGGAAGGTACTTAATACGGTACTGCATTGAGAAAGACTCGGTAGACATATTTAGGTGGTGCGAGACGTGACGAAGGGTGTCGACAAGGATATTATGAAGCAAATATTTAGGGGCGGCAAGTGTCGAGAAGTAGAGCGCTGGGACGTTGGGCGTCGGAATGAATGTAAGGTAGGAAATTCTTAGATGGTGCGGAATGTGACAGCGTTCGAGACGTAGGGAGTAGGACGGCAGGACGTTGGGCGTCGAGACGTTGACATCTTCGGGGGTTAGGAGGTATTGTAGTATAGACGTCGTTTAGGAAAGGTACTGACTACTGAACTTGAAATATAACTGGATACAAATAATAAATGAATGCTTGCACATCAAATATTAAAAAAATGAATGAACCCGAGCTACTTTGTGTCAGACTTCTTATACTAAGTTTAATGGCTTTTTGTGTGTCTTAGTTCCCAGAGAAATACGAATGTGGGTGCAAAGGGGGTGGCTGATTTATAACTTGTCTTGAAAGCTTTGTGTATCCAAATATTGTCGAAATCGGTCTTAACATCGAAACTAGAAAGATAAGTGAGTTAAGTGTTTTAATTATAATTACTTCATGAAAAGAAATATGTTTTCTTGAGCTGGTTCCCAGACACGTGCATGAAATTTGGATCTTTTACGGACGTGGTTATAGATATTATTTATTAGATGTCGTAAATAAAATTTAATTATCTGGGAGATTTAAATGAAGGATTTTGAATTTAATAAGAATGCAATATTATATTTAATAAATGGAATTAATAAATTATTAAGGTACCTGGGTGCAGTAGGTTACAGTAATGATATTCAATTAGTTTATAAATATCTATTTTTACTTTTCTGTCTGTATACAGATAAGGAAAGTATAGGAATCATGATTTTATTGACCTCAAGTTTCTTACGGATTTGGCTATTTTTACGATGATGTCTATGTGTATGTGTGTGTACATACAGAGAAAAACATCAAATTCTAAACTTAAGCCTTAATCCATCTTGTGGTGAGTAAATTAGATTTTGGTCATAGTCGGAACATCTGAGGAGGAAATGTAGTCGTTTTTTCTACTTTATGGAAAAATATCTGTTATTTACTCTTGGAGAAGAAAATTATTTAAATAAAAGTTGGTTGTAATATTATTCTCTCTATTTGTCCTATTCATAATTTTCCTAAAATTGTCCGTATTCGAGAAAGGAACACGCACTTTTCTTATGCAAAAGAGAGGACCGTCAAAATATCTGAATTTTTGATGTTACATAACTTGATGCCCCTATCAAAAGTGTCCATCGGTCCAATCCTATCCTCAGGCTAGATTTTGTGATACAGGGTATTGAAGTTAGAAATCCCCAATTCTTTAAAATGAACACCAAAAATCAACCTTAAATATTTATGAAAATTATTCGCGGTTGAATAGGTAAGATGAAAAATCAACAACAAAATGTTGAAATTGTTGCCAAAGAATAGAAAATAATTGTCTTGTAAGTTGCAACTTGTTCATCAAAAATATCTTTTAAGTCCACATACAGGGTCATACATTATGCCATTACAAAAAAGTTAATTTTACTGTATGTCTAAGTAGGATCTAGCGATATTAATCGTGATTGGATTACATATTTATTTTGCTTGAAAATTGCTATAAGTGCCTCTTTATATTGTATATTTAAATCCGAGTGGGAGATCCTTTCAGTGCCACCCATGAGGTGAAGCTCCAATTCAAGTTCAAAAATTACCGAAAAAAATTAATTCTGGCTAGTGCGGAAAAATTGTGTCTTAGGTATTTAAACCTTATATAAAATTATTGAAAAAATTAAATATTTAGCTGGGCCTCTGGGATAAGAAAATTTAAAAGAAAATTAGCTTAGTGCGGCTCTTCGCTTGATTCAAAATTCAAAGGATTTATGGCAGCTACAAGTTAATAAGACCTGTTTTGAATGTTAGATCAACCCAGAACTTACCACGAGGAGGTGGCCGCACCTCAACTTTCACCTAGAATAGATCTTAAAATGTAAAAATTAGGCTCTTCTCCAAACTCGTCGATTTCTAAAACATTATTTTCCTCTCTTTGTAATTTGTCTTAAATAAATATGTATCAAGTCTTTTAGAAAATTGCCCTAAACTAATTAACCTAGAATATTTTCTCTCTTTCTGCTTTTTGTAATTGGGTTACGTCGGAGCTTTATTCCTATTAAATGAATGGACTGTACCTACTCTAGTAATGCATTACATTTTTCAAATTCAATATCGGGATTGAGTGAAAACATGTTTGTTTTGATTGGCGTATGTTGGAATAAAAGATGATGGTCATTGGTTGTTGTATTATAGTATTTATTTATTTATTATACGGGATAACCCCATTAAAGAAATTTATACAATTTACAATCTTAATTAATTAAGGTGAATTTAAATATACGTTAAATATAAGTTAAGGAACATGTATCACATTTTTACAATTGGTTTTAAATTTGGCTAATCCCACATTTAAAAATATCTAAATTAAGATTATTCAACATAGACAAATATCTGTCAATAGGACTGTTGACGCCATAGCTCGTTCTATGAAACGGTATATTAAATGTTAATGAATATCTCAGTCCAAGGTAATAAGGAACATTTAGGCTAATCCCGCTCAAAAGAGAAGGACAGTCTATAATTCCATTTAAAATTTTGAATAAAAATACTAAGCCAAATATGTCTCTTCTTTCCCTTAAAGGAGGCAAATTTAATTGACTTTCTATAGCACTATAATCATGATCTGAAATCCTGACATTACTTTTAACTGCACATACTCTCAAAAATTTGTGTTGTACCCTTTCCAAAGTATCAGAATGAATTTGAAAAAATGGTGACCACACAATTGAGCCATACTCAAGCACGGATCTAACTAACGAGCAGTAGACCATTCTGGTGGCATCAGTGGAGAAGTACTTACAATTTCTTATAACAAATCCTAACATTTTTTATCCTTTAATAGAGATTGAGTTTATATGTTCAACAAATGCTAGTTTTTCATCAAAAATTACACCCATATCTTTTATTGTTGATTTGTATTCATGTTGGTGATCATTAATAAAATAGTTTGTTGCTATCCTAACAGCTTTACGGGAAAAACTTATAAAGCAACATTTATTTTCGTTTAAGTACAATTTGTTTTTATTACACCACTCTACTAAGCGATTCAAATCCTCCTGAAGAAGTCTTGATCACAAATGTTCTCTACTGTTCTCCAAAACTTGAGATCGTCAGCAAACTTAGCACATTGGCTGTACACAAAACAACCAACAATATCATTTACAAAAATGTTAAAAAGAAGAGATGAGCTATGGCCCCCTTGAGGTACACCAGATGTAACATTAATTGTATCTGAGTAGTAACAACCAAATTTTTACCCTTTGAATACGATCAGTCAATGAGCTTTCCTACCACAAAACAAAGCCTAAGTTGAAGCCAACTGAAAGCAACTTATTTAACAAAATATTGTGATCTACTCGATCGAAGGCTTTTGAAAAGTCTGTGTAGATCGAGTCGGTTTGTTTTTTGTCTTCCATGTTTTGAAGAGCATTTAATTGATAGGTTGTTAAGTTTGAAACAGTTTATCTGTTCTGGGAAAATCATGTTGTTCCTGACAGATTAAGCCTTTACATTGCCAAGTCAGTTGTTTGCTAACTAGGAACAATATTGCTTACTTTCCATATCTCAGGAAAAATAGAACATTCCAACGATTTGTTAAATAGCAAAAATAAGGGTAAAACAATCGTGCAAACACATTTCTTTAATAAAAAGTTAGGAACACCATCTGGACCTGATATTAACTTATTTGGAATATTTAAAATTTCATTGAAGATGTCAGATTTTGATATTACATTACTCCTTATATTGTTGCTTAGGCTCTCGTCTCTAGTTACATCATCAGTATTAACACTAATAGTGTATACAGTTTGAAAGAAGTCCCTAAATAGATTTGCAATATCTTGGCCACTTACAGCCTCTTGATTGCCATAGAACATGGAACTGGGCAAATTGTGGTTAGAGCGTTTGTCGTTTATAAACTTCCAGAAAGATTTAGGATCTTCTATCAATTTCGCATCTAGACCCCTAATATAATTATTAAAACAAATGTCAGAGAGCCTCTTACATTCTGAACGCAACTGAGAAAAGCTAACATAACTTTCATGTGACTGCTCTCTTTTATACTCAGAATGTATTAAATAAACAAATAAAATCGATGATGTGCATTTGACGTTATAGTATAGATAACAAACGTATATTAAAGTTTCAATGAAAGTTAATTTGTAGGTTCGCAAAAACCTAGCATTACTTGAGAACGTAATAAAAGAAAAAAGGGTACAGTGTCAGGATGCGGAAGAAACATTAAACCGAGTAAAAGATAGGTATAATGAAATGATGGAAGAAGCAAAAAGTTTGCTTCAAAAAGCAAAGAGTCTGTCCAAGGGATTTACGCCAGCCGACGAAGATTTTGAACAATTTCGAGAAGAATACCAAGCATTACCTTCAGAAGTGGATGAATTGGACGAGAGAAGGCGCCAATTACAGTCTCGCGTAGCGTGTCTGAATGTTGCGGACGATGGAGAAATGCAAGAGTATGAAGATAGGCTCAAACAGATAGATAAATTGACCAAAGATCTAGACAGACACAATACCAATTTAAACAAAGCCACAATGAAAATTACGAAATTGGAGGACGAGTGGTTAGGCCCTCTTAAGGAACTTCTAGCCGAGATCAGTTTGAAATTTGCTAGCGCTTTCGAAAAACTCGGTTGCGCCGGCGAAGTATCTATTTGTACGGGAGAAAATGATAGAGATTTTTCACAGTACGGCATCAGTATTAAGGTAACCTATAGAAGCGGAGAGCCGTTACAAGAATTGAATTCGACTATTCAGAGCGGAGGAGAAAGAGCGGTCGCGACGGCTGCGTACATGCTGTCCTTGCAGAAATTGACGCCTGTACCGTTTAGATGCGTGGATGAAATTAATCAAGGTAATGTTTTATATTTTCGTTTCATTCCTAATTTTAATTTGGAAATTCTCACTTCCTTATTAGAAGCGAAATTAACTTTTTAACAAGAACTTCAGAATCTCATGTCAAACTGTTGACCGCAGTTATGATCGCCACCATGTTAGGTCAAATTTAGGTAGATATGATTATATCAATTTTTTTTCTTTATTTATTTAATAATGATATAATCTACAATTTGCAATTTACAATATTTCTACAATTATAATATAGTTACCTAGATGCAAGCATCTGTATGTGCAACACAAATAAAATTAAATTGCCTAATTAAAAGTTTTAAAATGATTTTTTTATTAGCAGTGGAAACTTATTTAAGTCAGCATCACATGCAAAGCATTATTAATTTTATAAAAAAGTTATTCATCATAAAAAGTTCTACCTAGTCTAAAATCGAAAATACAACCATCAGATATTGCATGTTTTTACTCATCTGCGATGTTTTCGAAAAATTTGAATTTCATACAAGAATAAATGTTGCTCATATTAATTCTGCCGCCATAAGCAAAACCTCAGTAACTAGGCAAACTATGGAATATAAATATTTGCAACAAAAGAATTTCATTAATGTCAGCAGGGGCGGCTACTCTTTAAGGCCGCATGGCTGCGCGCTCCTCAAAAATACCAGAAAATAAAATACTCATTAAAAATATTATTTATTTATTTTATAATTTTTCATATCGTCTATGAGTGTTATTTAATATGTCGCATCTAAATCCTTCATATTATAAAAATTTATGAGCTCTTTGACTGGACTATGGACGGCTATTGAGCCCATATGTATGTCAGGTTGCGACCTATTTTGTATAATTTGCATTTAAATAGATTATTATATTTGTTTCGGGAATACTGTGTTGCTTTCATCCCCTTTTATAAAGACGTTTTAGGTTCTGAAATCCAGAGTAGAACCCTTATACAGTTAAGGGATACAAAGCCAAGTTTATAGTAATTGGTGCCCTTATACTATTTAGGTCCGAATATATATATTTTGTTGCTTACCCCTGGGGACACAGCTAGTCCGATTTGGATTATTAATCCCGTATAGTAGATCACATACATTTGTGGCGATCCTGTAACTACTTGCATAGTTACGCCTTATATTCAGAGAGCATATAAATTGTAACACATAGAACATGTATATCATGACAATACTTTTTGGCATAAATACAAAATTACATTAAATTTTGCAAATTAAAAAACTATTTTTTTCATTGTCATAGGGTCCCGTAGCGTAGATCCAGCTGCAGCTCCACAACGATACCCTATGTACCGAATCCGCAAACACTAATTTTTGCTTTCCAATTTTTGGCATTTCTAACACACTTTCTTGCGTGTTTTTTTTTTCTACAGGGAGGACAAGAGACCTCCCTTTTATGAATTTTCACTAAAAAATTCTTATTATTTTGTTATTGTATACTAAAAAACAGTAATTAAATGTGCACGTGTTGTTACAAATCGACTACAGCTACCATACGTGTTATTGGCTGAAAGTGACTTTGCTACTTTTGTTATGACAAATTTGGAGATTGCTGTTTCTGATACAAACTTACAACTTTGCTGAATGGTTTTAACGGCTTATTTCTGTTTTTGTTGCAAAATAAGATCTGATATTTTAATAAACAAACATTCCAAACCGGTACGAGACAAAAAGCTTCAATCGGAAAATTTGGAGTTTGCTGCTTTTGATATTAGACCCCTGGATATAGGTTTAATTAATTAATTATTTAAAGTGTGGAGTTCAAATTAAACATTGTTTTTTTTTATAAAATGTTTCTTGAGATCTTCGAATTTTGTAACAACGTGGCAACGTCTACTTTCATGAGTTTAAGATGTGTATTGGAAATTTCCTTGCACTGACTATATACAGGTTTTTGTTATTTTATCAATGTTTGTCAGCATTTAGACGAATTAGCATTTATTTTGAGGCAAATTAAAAAAATTTAAATATTGAAACTGTTGAATTCGAATATTGATGACTAATATGACAAATATTGTACGTCAATTTTTGTCGAAAATTGGATATATCCTTCGAGGTGAAATTTTTATGGTTTCCAAATATTTTACATTCATTTGAAATGGTTTACCAGCTCTTTACAGCCATCCCCCAACTTTTAAGTCAATTTTACTCAAAACGACATTTTTGGACTTTCATTATTTGTCCTCTTAGCTGTTGATATATTCTACACTAGATTGGATGTCATTATTGTGAACTTAGACAATCACACCTACTATTATCGTACCAACTCAAATTTGATCTAGCATGGCGACATGGTAAAAACGGTCATATTTCTGTATAGCCACTGTACGTAAAAGCTCGTGCTTTTTACTCACTAGAGGGTAAAATTTTAAAATAAATAATGGCTTGTTAGCCTCGAGAGTAATCATTATTGATCGTTGAGCCAAAGAATAATAGAAAAATCATATATTTGTATTTTAGGTATGGATGCAACTAACGAAAGAAGAATTTTTGAATTAGTGGTAGAGAGTACTTGCCAGGATTCAACGTCACAGTACATTTTGATAACGCCAAAATTAATACCACATTTAGATTATTCTCCGAATATGTTAATCCATATTGTACACAATGGACCATTTGTTGCCCAAGACAAAAAATGGGGCACTTCAAAATTATGTAACCCACACAATACCCAAATTCATTGATCGTTCATTATATTATAAGTTTAAATGCATTTGTTAAAAACGTTACGAAAAAAAAATTAAGATTTACTGATTTTTTTTATGTTACCTATCATTTTCCATTCCGATTTTCTAGCTATATATTTAGATGCATAACTTCACATTTTTTAATCGTTATCTCAAATAGCATTGTATTTGGTTTAACTCTCAGTTAAATTTTATTGGGCCAGGTATATAGAGTAGATCTGTAAATAATTATAATAAAAGTACAAATTGGTATTTTGGTCCAATTCGATGCCTTTTCATTTGCTTCCGGGATATCTGGCATGCACTTTTATGGGTTTTTTAATCGATTTTTTGTCCAGTCTTCATTCAGAGGATATTTGTGCCAAACGCGAGAGTACTACTCTAGCAATTGTAGTTTACCCCCTAGAGCGGCATGTCTTGTTGAGTAAATAAATTTATCTAGAGTAGAGTTTAAATATATACCAAAGAGTATTATTTTTATCATGTACATTTGTGTCTTTTTAACTTAATGAGTTTTATCATACTTGTATTATTGTTTTACATTTAGTGATGTTGACTGTAATAAAACTCATTTATAAAAACACGATAAAACTTCTTCCGATTACTTTGTTTTTTTATTTATAACTGATAGTCTCGAGAGTCTGTGACAAAAAAGTGAAAGAGTTTTACCAAGGTTCGAATTTTTATTATTTATAGTTTTTACGACAATAAATATAAAAATGGCAATCACACCTCAATCTAATAAGACTTGACCTGTCAGCAGCTGCCAAAAAAACCATCTCATACAATTTTGACTATTTATAGTTTTTATGTTAAGAAGGTCCTTTCGCCACCAATGTTAAATAAAAAATATTAAATTATGACTAAAATTTATTTTTTTTCTAATAGTTGAAGTCCTTATTTATCTAATAGTTGAAGTCCTTATTTATCTAATAGTGAACTTTTAACTATACCTTACCGTGCAAATTTTTGAGAATTTTTTTTTTAAAAATGTGAGTATTTGTAGTGTCTTACGAGAAAGTAAAACCTCAACAACAATTCTCGAATTATACTATTATTTATTGATTAGATGGAGTAGAAAAAAAAACTAAAAATAAGGTTTTTGAAATATTTAGGTTTTGTTTTTTACAATAAAATATATAGGTTACCGTGGATTTTATTGAGAAATTAATATTAAAAAAAAATTTCTAGTAACCTAGTTGAAAATGTTTTGTGATTTTTTAATATTAATTTCTCAATAAATTCCACGGTAACCTATATATTTTATTGTAAGAAACAAAACCTAAATATTTCAAAAACCTTATTTTTAGTTTTTTTCTACTCCATCTAATCAATAAATAATAGTATACTTAATTATAATTCGAAAATTGTTGTTGAAGTCTTACTTTCTCGTAAGACACTGTACAAATACTCACATATTTAAAAAAAATTTTCTCAAAAATTTGCACTGTAAGGTTAGTTAAAAGTTCACTATTGAATAAATAAGAATTTCAACTATTAGAAAAAAATTAATTTTTGTCATAATCTAATATTTTTTATTTAACATTGGTGGCGAAAGGACCTCCTTAATAAATATTAAAAAAATTAGTCGGACTGTACAATAACAGGACCGGCCGCGTTAGCATCACTACTAACATGCAGGAGTGCGTTTAGAAACCTCGCACGGCGCGTCTGACCGCATACATTAGAATAGGGTCCAGACGCGCCGTGCATGGTTTCTAAACGCACTCCTGTAATAATTAGGTATAAGTAGTTTACCAACGCTAAAACTTATTATGCCAATCTAATAGAATGTCACAAGTCAGGAGCCGTCGGAAAATCGAGAGTACGCGAATGCCAATTGTTCCAAAATAAAGAATTTTGAAACATACAAAAGACGGTCCTGTGCTCACAAAAGCCAGGTGTTAATTTATAACGGCCATTTGCAGGCGGACGTGACAAAAGCCATGTATCTCGCGCGAAGAACTGGTCGAAGTGACGTAATCATATGTCCATCTCTTTCATAAAAAAATAAAAAGCCGACAGAGCGATTCGAGCTTCCTAACATTACGGATCGTCTCTCACATACACATAATGAAAAATTATTTGAGCAACGATGTTGTAAAGTCCTAGTACTTATGTAAGCAGTAGTTAGTAGTAAAAAACAAATGTAAATATGTACAAAGTTTACGTGTAGCGTTTTGTGCACAATAAAGTGTTCTTTTACGAAATTGTTGAGCTTTCATTTCACATGGAGATGGTTGCAGCCAGCGGCTTCAGGAGACAGTCCATTTTGGTAAGCGTGCCTTAGGGCCGTATTTAATATTTATGGGGATTCAACTCATGGAAATCCTTCACCACTAACTTTCTTGTTATAAAATACGGACCGGCAAAAAAAATGGGTACCCTACAATTTTGACAGTTAGGTATCTAATCATTTTTGAAATTTTCCTCCGAATTATGATAATTTATTGCAGTGAATTTTGTGTTTTTTAAATATATTCAAAGCACTTATCGATATTTTCCCTTTATTCATCGCCTTTTTACTTTCATGTCTGTATACAGGCAAGGAAAGTATAGGAATCATGATTTTTTTCAACCTTGAGTTTTCGACGAATTTTTACGTTTTGGGGTTCCCTGAATTCGTTTTGACTATTTTTGCAATGATGTCTGTATATTCGATAACTCATGCTAGGCTATTGATTGTGTCTTAAAAAAGGGGACAATTAGGCATTCTAACGACCTGTCTAAATGACTACCAGTGGTGACTGACAGTTTAGATATAGATATGGCAACCCTGTTGTCATTAACAGGGTCAAAGATACATATATAGATTGCTCAAAGCTAGTCGTTTGCGAGCGGCCATATTGCCTGACAAACATTTATTATTTTGAATCGGTTTAGGAAAAATGTGTTTTAAAACCAATTTTCAGCCTTTAGATATATAAAAAATAATAATTGCTTACATTTTTACTTCAAGGCTTATGTTTATTTTGAAAAATATGGATGATCAATCTATATGTAACTATCTATTTCATTGACCTACAGATTTGCCATATCATAACCTGTCAAAACCCACTGGTAGCCATTCAGTTTGGAATGCCTAATAAAGAACTATCACCTTGTGGTTTTTTATCACATGAATCATTCAAATTATTCGGATATTTTTGCTCACTCACGAATATTTTAAGATTATTCGCGAGTTCGTAAAAATTACCGGAAATAGTTTAGGCACTAATGATATTATGTATATTAAGTAAATAGGTATACTTACATTTTTTTAGCTGAAGTAATAAAAATATAAAATAAACAAATCTTTTTACTTGTTTTATAAATCCATATACTTTTATTAAAACCAAAATATATATTTTTTAATAACGAATTCTATTAATGATACTGTTAATATACGCAATATCGCCATTTAGTTAGCGCTGCTGTCACCTCCTAACAGGGGCGGCTACTCTTTAAGGCCACACGCCCCTCAAAAATACCAGAGATACCAGATAATAAAATACTAATTAAAAATATTTGTTTATTTTATAATTTGTTATCGCCTCGACACATGCTATGCGTGTTATTTATTTTCTCCCCTCCAAATCCTTCCTATAATAACAATTTATGAGCTCTTTGACTGGTCTATAGATGGCCGCAGTAAGTTTGAGGCCCACGTCTCCATGGAAACGAGTGGGACACGCACTGACGAGCACAGATCAATTACTTTTAGAATGGAAACTGCAATGTTAAAATTCGAGACAGTTTTGTAACACCCGGTGAGCGTTTAATTTAAGACCTTCCAGACTACAAAAAATCATAAGTGTTACATATGGTTGAACTCGTATTGAATAGGAGATTCTAATAATGACTAAATATACAGGGTGATGAATTTGAAAAACCAAAGTGACTAATAATTTAAGAGAAACGGCAAATATGGCAACATTGCAAATATCAAATCTGGAATCACCGTATCCCAAAATAGGTGTACCCCAAATTTTGTACAATTAGGACTAGTAATTTACGAGATAATTGACCGTTTCCAGACTTTTGGGCCACTCTGTATATTTATGTCAAAGACTGGATGCGGAGAAAGAACTAGATTTATTACAGGTGCATTGCCATCAGCATTTACTGAGGCCCCAGAAGAAGATGAATCTAAAAGGTAAAGAACCCTGCACTTTTCTTGTGGGTTAATCGTTCAAAATTTTTAATTTTTCAGTGATGATCTGAACCATGAAGCCTCTGTTGCAGAAAAAGAAAATGCAGAATTAGAAAACATGTAAGTAACTAAGTACTTTTTAATACAACATAAATTTTACTTCAAAATAATTACCTATTACTACCTATATTTTTTATAAACCACAAAAATTGACAATTATTTTTTATTAAATGTACCTATGTTCTTTAATTAAGTAGACTAATAGTCGTTAAGAAATAAGCAAAACCTAATGTGAGTTTACCAAGAAAAAAAGTCTTTTTAAGCTGTTTTTATTTACACTCCTAGTCATAAGAAATAATCGAAGCTTAAGACAATTTTCCAATAAAAATGAAGGAAGCTTCACTTAGTTGTTAACGACTAGTAGTGCAAATGTACCTAAGTACCTTAGTATTAGCTTAATTTCTATTTGTAGTATATCGTTTAGTAATCTATTGAACATTGGTCATGAACAATATTTTTATATTTAATAAATTATTGGAAAAAGTTATTGTATTGTAATTCTCGTACACGTGTGTTAAGAGATATCATAAATATTTGTATAATATACCTATTTATTTATATTTTTGATTTTTAACTATAAGCTTTTTATCTTTTTTATTGCCTATTATTTCAACCTTCATTTTTCCGTTATACACTTTCTGATGTTTGAATTAAAACAAAAATAATGTTTCTAATACATAATAATAAAATTAATAATAATTATTATTTACTACTACTAGATAGGTACCTCTACTTAAATAATGCAAGTTTATAAAATATGTGCATAATTTAAAGAATTTTGAAGGTATGTATCAAATTTATTATTTATATTAATTGCAAAACCCGTAAAAATGATGCGACACTGCTAATAGTGTCTAGGCATTTCCCCTCATAACGTAAACAAACCATATTGAATGCGGACTCTATGAAATATATATGCTCGAAAGTTCCGAGAGGTTTATTAACTATGGAAGATTAATAAATTTATTTTTGAAGAATAGAAAATACAATGGTTTAACAGTTTTTCGCCGGTTTCAACAGGGTTGCCAAGCGGTCTCTACCGATTTACTCTCAAAAGTTTTTCCGGATTACTTACAACTTCAAAATAGCAATATTACTTGTTTTTTTTATAAATCTATTTGATTTTATTTTACTACTGTGCAATTTTGTCAAACAACAAAAGAGAAATTTCCATAACCCACAATTGTCAAAACAGATGCATCTTTTTTCTGTGCATTTACCATTTTATTAACCAAGTAATACATACAAAACATCTTTGTAACCAGCTTGACAAAAAACATAGATAAAAAGGATTAGAGAATTAGACGGTCTTCTTTAATAAGGAGCAAAAACATAAAAAAATCAGTAATTCTAATACCTGAAAAAATCTATTAGTAAAAAAATATAGTTACTTTCAAAATGAACAAAAAAAAATTTTCTTAATCATAATCGATAATAATCGACCAATGGGACGACTATCGACATGACTCCTCTAGTGTTGTAAGTTGCAATATCAAAATCACATTTATTCTTTTATATTCGCCAAGCAATAGAGGCCGCTGCAATTTTAAAACTACAAAATTGTAATGAGTGCTAGAAGTGCTAAAGGGGGTAAAATTAGGCTTATATTAAGATTTTTTTTTATAAATAAAACGGTTTTAATAAATTATCCGATCAGAATTTTGCATAACTACCAAGAATATACCTATGCTGACTTCCCGATACTCACAATTTCCATTTACTCACAAATGTGAGGAATAACTCACAGATTGGGTTTCAAAGCTCATCTACATCACCTTAGACTAGCGTATGACAACAGGCTCACAGTTGCCATATCTAAACTGTCAGTTCCACTGATCTGTATTATTTTACTGGATAGGATATAGCCCCCTAAAAATCGTTCCGAAAAATTGGCCGATTTGGGCAAATAATATGGCGGACCGGATGTTATTTAAAGTAACCTCTATTTCCATTTGTCATTTAATTGTGTCAACAAGCTACGATGAGATGTTTTTATTGTGGAAAACAAAGTAAAAAGAGTATGAAATAAACAATAAACGTTCATTCCTGAAGACACAATATGCTTCACGTTTCCATTTTTATATTTTCTTTCATAAAAAATCAAATCATGGGTGAATTTTCCCGAAGGACATCGCCCGCAAAATAGAAGAAGAATAAGAAGAAAAACTAATCAAATTATAGGTTAGGTATGTCAAATTATCCCAAATTTCAGTTCTGTGAACCCACCATAATTTGCCCAAATCGGCCAGCATTGTTGCACTTCCGGTCTCCTTGGTGGAACGATTTTTTTGTATGTTAAATATAGCCTATATCCTATCCAGTAAAATAATACAGATCAGTGGTCAGTTCCCACTTGTCAGCACTTTGACAGATCATTGTAATGCCTAATTGTCGATTCGCCTCCTCTCTAGTCTTCATATGCCGCGTTTGAATATCCACATCCGATGCATTTTTTACATCTCGAGCGTTTGTTTATCCACATCGGACACATCTGTCCCATTACATTTACGTATACTGAATCAAGTGATCAAAGATTTACTACATCTCAGATGCATCCGATGTGGCTATTCAAGAGCGGGCAATAGATATGACGTTTGTTTTTTTATGAAGTAAATGTTTACATTCTGTATTTTTCTTATTCTAATTTTGTTGTTCCAATTTTATAATTTACTTATAGATATTGACATGTCAATTTTATTTTCTCTAATTTTGATGAATAAACTTAAAAACTACTTTTTAAAGATTTAGGCTAGATAGAAAAGAACTTATTATTTAATTGTTTTAGATGGCATTCATCAATATCAATCTAGTGTCATAATTTTTTAATGTAAAAGCAATATTTGTTATGTTCAAAATCATCTACAATGAGTCTGAAAACATTTTTTATACAGTAGGTAATTTTTTGTACAATTTTTGTGATTCATCAAAAAAAATATGATTTGGAAAATCTGAAAGAAAGTTATTCCAGGTTAAGAAATGTAAAAAATGTCCTTATTGTCTATGTGCAGGTGGTTAGTTACAAATAAAAAACAAAGTAAGTAAAACATTTTATTGTTTTTATAAAAGCGTTTTTTATTACACAAATGAATAAAAGAAAGTTACTTGGTTAAAAAACGTTAAAAGTTTGCACATCAAAATAGGATAAATAAAAAACAAAGTAATCGGAAGAAGTTTTATTGTGTTTTTATAAATGTGTTTTATTACAGTCAACATCACTAAATATAAAACAATATCACAAGTACGATAAAACTCATTAAGTCAAAAAGACACAAATATAAATAATAAAAATAATACTCTTGGGTATATATTAAAACTCTACTCTAGATTAATTTATCTACTCGGTATAAAAACTCTATGAAATAAATAAAAAATTACAATAATTACAAAAGTGTAAGCTCTCAAAATTTATGTAAATTTTTGCTAAAATAGGGTTATCGTTTTTAAAAAACAATAAAAACAATATAATACAGATTTTGACAAATATGACCAATAATAATTTCAAGGTGACGTTATTCCCCGGAATTCGCAGTCAATCTTCAGATTAATAATTTCGATAGGATTGTTTTAGAATAATCTAGTTTTCTGAAATATTTACATTATTTGATTTACTTTAGGCACGTTCGAAGACCTGAAAAAGAAATTGTCAACCTAAAAAAATATATACTGTGGTTCATATATGCAAAAGCTGTATTAGTAAGGCTTAGTATATCATCGTAACAGCAAAAAAATAAAAAGTCCTAGTTTTAAAACTTCAATTATTACTAATTTTATGCAAGGAAGTACCATTTTCCTTTATATTTGTATTAATTGGGATATTGCAAGTACCATATATTGATTGAAGTGGCACATGAAGAAGTTCTATGATTTTGAGGTATTCTTTCTCTGTAAACAAAATTATTACATATTAAAAAAATATATTTTTCAACTAGAAATTTTAGAGAACGCATTTATTTTTAGAGGGTGATTTAATTCGAGGCATCTTTTATCACACCAAACCCCATAACAATTTGTAATCTGAATGTCTTAACAACAGAAATTTCAATTCTAAAGACGGTTTTCCACTAAACGGACAACTGAGTTTGTGTTTTGTTTTCTGGAACTTAAAAAACAAAAACAACTGAAACAAACCCAAAATTCTTGTTTCTATCAGGCGGGCTACATTTTATTTCAGTTTTGCTTTTGTTTTCCGCCATTTTCCATTACTTGTCGCTAAGAAGTCAGAACACATTTTTTTAATAACCAACCAACATATTTAGAAAATATTTTTTTATTGTAAGTTGTGGCTGATTTATACTGCGATCCTGGGAAAAAATGAATTGTCTTTTTTGAATCACCCTATATGTATATCTGTATGTCAGAGCCTGAATACGTCTCTTAAATTTTAAATTTGATACTTTGCTCAAGCTAGTGTCTTTATTTTTTAAGATAGTTCCAAACTGAAAAAACATATAAAAGTAGTTTAAAAGATGTATGTGATATCATATAATCCTCAAAAGGACAATATTTGGACTTCACTTTCTCTGGCTCTGATGCACAGATGACCGTCTCCAGTAAACAGACTTGAGTTTCAAAACACGTCAAAACCTTTTGATGTTACCGTTTCCGATCTGGACTCGAGAAACAAAACTTAAACTGTCGCAAAACACGCCTGTCTTCAAAAAGTTTTTGAAAAGTTGCAGTATTGTTTTTTTCGACACGAGTTTGTTTTGTTTTTGTTTGTCCGTTTAGTGAAAAACCGCCTTTATAAGGAACCATGCACATTAATTAAAAATTCATATGATTTACTATGGGATCTGAGGCAGCATAATTTTGAATTGTTTTAAAAAGTAAGTACGTAAACGTATTTAAAACATAAATCTTGTTTTTATTATGCTCTTCACACAGTAGTCTGTGATTTTAAATTGCACGTTGCATGAAAATTCTAAATAGAAGAAGAAAAAAAAAAGGAATAAGCCTATGAAAATATTGCCTGTGATCAAACTACCTCTATGACCTTCATAACCTTAAAAATAGCTGAGCATTTTTTAAGTTTTCAAAATTCAAACAAGCTTTTATAATAAATTAAATGAGAACTATCAACAACTTGCGAAAAACTGAATTTGGGAAATCAATAATCAGATATGGACCTATAAAAATAACAATCCATAATTTATAAATAAATTTACATGTAAATTCACAAGCAAATTAAACATCAACAAATATTTTAAAATATTCTTTCAAATACGATAATTTTACATGTGTTATGTTCCAGCACGGGTTCTAATTGATTTATAAATTGTTTTTATGCATTTGAATATTAAAGTTCTTAAAACTAACTTTTAAATATATTTCCTATGCTCCTGTGCATTGACACTTAGGCCCGTATTTATATTTATATCTCAGGTGAGTCCTTGAATGAAAATCGAAGTCCGGTTATATCGTGTGAATTTAGAGATAGGTAGTAATAAATCCGTAAATGTACTTAATAGTTATGGATTTGCTACTGTCCATCTCTAAATTCCAGTGCACCACCGAAACCATCTTGAACTCTAGAGAAATTATAACCGAACTTCGATTTTCATTCAAGGACGACTCAGCCAAATCCGACTCAGCTGAGATATGTTTATAAATATGGGCCAATGTGTTCAAATAAAATACAGAGTATCCCATAACTCTAAATTCACCGATTCAAAATGACACGATTAAACAAAAGATGCTTCAGTAAAAAATATTGTTTTAGAAATACTGGGTGTTAAAAATTGAAAATTAAAACCCACTCGACCATTCACTGTTGGGTACTAATTAACAGTGCTGTTCCTAAAGTGGCGCCGGGAAACAGTAACAAAGCCTACACAGAACACGAGGCTAATAACCATAGCAGTTGAAGCCGATGACACAAAAAAAAATTGATAATGGCTAAAATGTTTTTATTACTTAATATAATTTTACTAAATTCTGCAAACGAGTTTGATGCTACGTCATAAGATAACCAATCAGGAAGAGAATAAGTTGATTAAAATTTGCCAGTGGTGTACTGCATGGGTAAGTAACACCTTTTGTTATGCAACTGTCCAAACATTATTTTGACTATAATTTAAATGTTTTTAACGTTTTTGAATTAAATTTTAATTAAAACTAAACAAAATTATGTACTAATAAATTTTTTAAAAATCTCAAAATTTAAAAAAAAGTATCCACCTTTGAGTGCGAATATACCGAAAAACCAAAAAGAATACTTTATTTACTAAAATAACATCAAAAAAATTAAATTATGATCAAAATTAGTGTTTGGGCAGTAGAGTAATTAGAGCCACTATTAATTTTCAATTTTTAACTTTATTTCGGAACATTTAATCGCCTCAATTTGAGCCAGAGAATATTCCGCTGCTCTATGTTCCATTCTTAATGGGACATCCTGAATATAAAACTGAATACAAATGAACAACGCAACCGTCCAACATCCAACCACAGAATAGAGAACAATATTCCCCAATAAAGTAAAATTGCACTCAACCTCATTTTAAAACTAAAATCCAATCTTTCCAAAAATAAAAACTGGATTATTGATTATTTCGGCATATACGACTGAAAGTGACCTTCAATTAATCTTTAACTGGCAACATTTGCAGATGTAAGTAAAAACACATTATCAAAGACAGTAGAAATAAAAGAGATTTTAAATTATAATTTCACATTGAAGCACCGACATGACCTAACTTGGAGACAATGGGAGGGCTCATCAACATGTGGTCTCCATCACAATCAAACGATGTGTCCATAAGATTATCCTACTATAATATAAAGAAAAAAGAGAAAAATTTAAAGTCTGTGCCACAGAAAAACGAGCGACCATTTTCCTCCTGAAAACAACTAATCCTTTGGCTAATACCGCAACACGCATTGCATTATATCAAAAGGTGAATAGCAGAGATAGAAAATAATTTTGAACATTCTAAATTTGATTTTTCTTTTTAAGGAGAATGTAATTCTTAGACCAGTTTCGTCCTTATTAGGACTACTTCATACAACGCATACATTGGTATAAAAGTTGCCTTATATCAAAGATTTCACCACATTTAATCCCATGAATAGGTAAGTTTTTTATTATAAATTAGTTTAAAGGTAACATTTGGAAAGGCGAGACCGAGTAAGACGACAGAATGCAAGAAGCAAATACTACCATGTTAAAAGTACTATTGCCTCTCTTTAATCGGTCGTGTTGTCCCAAATGTTTTTCATATAATTACATGTTTTGAGATGAGAAGAAACCGTTTTCGGTCGCCTTACGCTGTCGCTTTACGCCTTTCGGTCTCGCGTTCTCAAATGATACCTTTATAATCCATTTTAGTATCATGAAAATTTTTACTGGGTTCATATCATAAACTCCCCTCGCTCATCCCAGTATACCATACATTAGTTGAGATTGGACCAGGGCATAGTATAGTTTTCAAATGAGGTAAATCCCTAGGTATTTCCTTGAAAACTTAAATCTACTAATAAGACCTCTTATCTTTTTCGCAAAATTATTTATATATGTCCCAAAGCAGATCCGAAATTTCTAGAACGAGACGAACGAAAACAGCTTTTGTCCAACGCTTTTCAAGATCTTTTAATCCTTTAATAAAAAAAAGGAAATGTTGAAACATACAAAATATCAATTTCAAATTTGACGATTTCGGTATGCGTTGTGAATTTCTTTCCGGCCAACCATTTTAAAAAGACGTAGCCAAGCCTGATGAATACATCGCACGTTCAATTAACTGGAATCGTAACTCGTCCAGTTTGGCCATCACAATTGACGACTTGTGGGACGGGGCATTATCTTGATAATACAAGAATATTTTCTTTGCCAAATAAGGCTAAAAAACCTTGATTCTTTTGTTCAATCTGTTGAAGCATAATATTCACCTATTACTGTGCTTCCAGATTGCAAATAATTAATAAAAATGATTTCTTGGGAATCCCAAGCGACGCTAGCCATCACTTTTCCAATAAATTAAATCGTCTTGGTCTTCTTTGAAGTTGGCTCATCACGTTTGGTTTACTGCTTTGACTGCTCTTTGGTCTACGGAGTCTAGTGAAGGCATTTATAAAACGTCGTAAAAATATGTTTCATTGCGTTTGAACATGTCTAGACATTTCTGAGAAATGGTATCATTCAAACTCGCTTTTTGTCTATTTTCAAGAGATGCGGCATCCATATATCACTAAGCTTTTTAATGTCCAAATGTTGATGCAAGAAGACGCAACGTATTGCGTCGTATGAAATTCATAGTTTCTTTGCTATCTCTCTCAACTTTACTCGGCGATCATGAATCAAGATTTCATGGACGTTTTCAATTATTTCTTTATAGGTAGCTGGTTTGGGTCTGCCAGGACTTGGCGCATCCTCTATGCTTGTTCTACTGCGTTTAAATTCAGCAATCCAGTTTTTAACTGTTGTAAACGTCGTCTCAGGTTTATTTGTTTAGCATTCAAGTCTACCAAAAAGAAATATTTTATCACCGCACGAAACTCGTTTTCATTCATAATTAAGAAAATTTACGAATTATTTACTTAGATTGATAGTAACGGCGAGTATTTATGTACAAACTGTTTGAAAATTTAACAGCAGTTGTAAGAATTCTAGAAACATCCCGATATATCCTCTTATATGCTGCGTACAGCAGTTTTGTCGATTACCAAATTTCCCAGATCAGAAAAGCTACTTGAGAAGGAAGTAAACAGCAGATAACTGGTCCTTTCTACGTTTAAAGTGAGTTTGTTGTATACAAGCCACGTTCATACAATAATGGAATAAAACGTACCATTTTCAGGTGTAACAAGTCCATGCCTAATGAGAAAGTCTAGTGCCACGGGCGTGCTCGTTGTCTTGAAATCGGCAGTGAGTATTTTCTCCAGACATTCTTTGGCGGGAAGCAACTCGAACGTTTCAACTTCACCATCGGCGTTGACGGGCACGAAGTCTACTGGAAGTTCCAAATCGAACACGAATTCAGTGTTCGGGAAGAGGCCTCGTTCTGATTCGAAGAAAAACCTAAAAAGAAAAATTAACACAATGAGTAAATTTGTAATTAATTTAAAGATGCACGCGTGCGCGTGTTCTTATTTTTCCGGATTTTACATAAGGTGGGAGGCGAAAATATGTGAGTCAAAAGAAACTGTTAAGGTATTTAGTCATTCACTTTTTATCGCCATGTAGAAAAGTTGTAAGATGTGTTGGAAGGGTTGGGTTTGTCTCAAACGGAAGCTTGATCTAGGGAATTTAGTCAACATGCATCGTTACACGGGATAACAACGTGCTTTTTGTGTGGACGAGTTTGACCGAAACAACAATTCTTGTATTCTCGTTCAACGTTTATTTAAATGACATTACAATTTACATGACATTGAACAAAGTCCACACATTAACTTAATTATGGGTTCGTAAGTTTGAAAAGACTGCAGACTCTTCAAACTTGTACCTGTACCTTTTGAACCAATCCTGTAACTTGATTTGAAAACCATATTTGCACTTGATTTGACAACCATAATGGAACCTGGTTTAAAAACCATATTGGAACCAGATTTAAAAACCATATTGGAACCTGGTTAGAAAACTATATTGAATCTAGTTTAAAAACCATATTGGAACCTTATCTAGAAACGATATGAGAATAAAAGTGTAACATTCCAACCTAAGAATCACATTTGCAAACCATATGAATTTCTAAGAATGAATTTCTATGAATTTCCATTCGCAAAATGTCGCTATTGGACAACATAAAATCCCAATTGCTTATAACTAATATCCTCAAAAAGTGAATGTGGGCTGGGATTCTTAGAATTGCCATTATAGAACCATCTTTTTTTGACGGTACTATGAAAATTATCTGCAAATGTTGCAAACTTATATGTAGTTCGATATTTAACTGTATATAACATGTCCAGACATTAATCATCCTGGTCAAATAGATTCTACTGTTTGGTTCTATATCTATAACGTGTGTTACCCCACGGCACTTAGGCCTCACTAGGCCCATTATGCATCCTCCTAAGATGATAAGCACCTACAGATTTAATGTAGTTGACAACGTCGCCAAGAAGTGCTTCTCTTGATTAGAGATTTTCTCAATGAAAATTTTCCCAATCGCTGAATTGGATGACGCGGTCACATTGAATGGCCTGCTAGATCTTCAGATTTAACTACCATGGACTTTTTTCTGGGGTTACTTAAAAAGTAAAGTTTACGTAAACCGACCTATCAATTTGGAAGCCTTTAAAGAGAAAATTCAAAAGGACATTCAACGAATTACAGCAGATATATTGTCAAACGTAACCCAATAATTTATTAGACGTCTTGGATATTGTCAACTAACTCAAGAAGATCATTTCTAGCATTTGTAAGAAATATTTTATTATTTGTTTATTTTTACTAAGTACTAACTACTTTTAATATTTTCATTGCAAAATAAATATTAAAATAAATGTTAAGCAATATGAGCACTGGTTTCCTTTATAATGACCACTGGTTTCATTTACACTCAGTATACCGTAACTTAAAGTATTACATATGGTATGGTTGAAGTCAAAAATATGGGCGTTCAATTTTTAATTTAAAAATTTACCCTTTCAATTAAAAGGTAAGGTAATGGGGGTAAAAATTTTTTTTCGAAAAAAAAAAAAAAAGTAGAAAATAATTACCTCTTAAGACAATGGTGCGTTTCCACACTTCTTTATAAAAGCACTGTATATAAAGTTTCTGTCATTTGGTTTATTAGGGATTATAATGATGTTGCAAATATTTTAAATACCGCCTAAATGCAATCAAGGGGTCTAAGTTGTAACTAATTTTACTGCAGGTAAATATACTAATCATATCTAATTACGGACACATTTAACATATTTTAATTATTTGCCTTTTAATTTATAAAAACTAATCGCCTATCATTTCATTCATTGGAACGCTAGTTTTATTAGTAATTTAATGCTCAATATAATAAAACAATTTAATGAAACATGAACTTTAATCGCAATTAACTAAAATAACAAATTTAAGCTACCATTAAATCCCTAATATAACTTTTGAATGAAGTGTCCCTCTTTACACTAGTTTTTATTCCGCCAGAGGGTGCTAAAATCAACGCAATGAATAGTCATATTTCTGAATTTTCCATAAAATTAACTTTTAAATGATGTGTTGCTTGACTATACTAGCTATTTAAAAAAAATATGAGGTTGCTACCGGGCTCCAGGAAGTTGGATTTCTGGGCATGAATTTTATATGACGATTCGTCTCCTTGCCAATGAAAGGTGGTGTTTTTTGTTTTTCTTAAATTTGTGTAAAATCGAAAGTTATTTGAAATGAAAGCAAGGTATATCAATAACAAGTACGCCAATACAATAATTCTAAATAAGTGAGCTTGTAAATATAGTTTTCCAAATGGTCACTACAGAAAATGCGACGGGCCCTATTCAAGTTTCCACTTTGGCTGGGTTTGATGACAGAAACCGGATTTCTGCAATTAAAAGTTCATCAGGTTACCCTGGACAGGTGAAACTGTAATTCAGCCTTGAAAGGGAAATTTGTTGTCTATAAATTAAACGCTGACTAATAGCACACTGTTTGTTCTATCATTAGAAACAAGCAACTTATCCACATAACGCTTTTCGTACTGTCGAAAATTTACTTCATGTTCTGATTAAGGTAAAAATATCGACCCCGAGGTCGTTTTTTTCAATTTCTATATGCCTCTTAATATTGTTATAGATATTTATGTAATCGGTCAGGATATCCACAATTATTAAAGTGTGTATCTTATAGTGGTATCCGAAGTTTTTTTTTTAAATAATTTGACAAACAGTGAATTTTTGGTAATACATGTTTTTTTATTGAAATTGGATCCATTACAATTTATTTGGTCACTTTTTGAAGATGCCTTCGGCCAAGTGGCCACCTCCGGACGCCACACACACAAATCGACCCGTTTTTCGGCATTTGCCATCACTTTTTGGAGTGTTTCGGGTGAATGGCAGCGATTTCTCGGCGTATGTTGGCCTTAAGTTGTTGGAGAGTGGCTGGTTTATCGGCATAAACCTTTCCCTTCAGGTATACCCACAGGAAAAAGTCAAATCTGGTGAATGAGCCGGCCAGTCGAAATCGCCGTATTTCGATATCAATCGATTCGGGAACATGGCACGCAATAAATCCATTGTATGGCATGTTGCGCCGTCTTGCTGGAATCAATAGTCGCCCATGTCATGTTCGTCCACCTCATTTGCCACAAAATCGCGTAACATGGCCCGATATCGCTCGTCATTGATTGTTACCGTGACTCCGTTATCGTCTTCGAAAAAGAACGGGCCGATGACCCTTTCAGCACAAACACGGCACTAAACAGTGACTTTGGGGGAATGCAACGGCTCTTCGAAGATCATCTGAGGATTTTCAAAGCCCCAAAATCGGGTATCTTGCGTATTAACAACGCCACACAGCGTGAAATGTGATTCATCGGTCATGATCATACAGCTCCAAAAATCAGGTTGGCCGGCAAGGATGTCCTGCATATTGCGACCGTATTGGATGCGGCGCGGCCTATAAATTGGCAATAATTGTTGAGCGGTCTGCATTTTGTAAGGAAAGGTGCGCAAATCCACCCTTAACAACCGCCACATGGATATGTGGGACATGCCAAACTGCTGAGCACGGTGTCGGACCGAAACTTGACGCTCCGCGACGTCGGCACTTACGGCTGCTATTGCTTCCATACACCGTCCGGTACGCGGCTTATTCCGACGGACAGAGGTTGCCAAAGATCCTGTGGCATTAAATTTTTCAATCTAAGCACGAATAGTCTTCGGGGTCGGCGCATTCTGGTAACAGAGTAGTTTTTTTTTTAATAAATTTTTACAATTTCAGCACGTTGTTGTGGTGTAAGGTGGTTCATTGTTAAAATTGTACTGGACTGACGTTTCTAAAACATTAACAAACATGGCGATCTGTCACCTAGTTGTCAAGTTATTTGAAAAAACATCGGGTACCATTATAAGATCCACCCTTTATTATTATAAAATATATTAATTGAAAAAAATATTTATTATACTTTCTCAAATAAAAAATAATAAAATGTATAAAATGTTTATTATCCACATTTACTAAAATGTATTCGACAAGTCATAAAGCATAAATGCTAAATATTATTAATAATAAAACTATTCCCAAATAAATATATAGTTAAATAAAACAAAAACATTATATTAACACCATAATAATAGGATAGTATCCAGGTTCATTCAACATGATACAAAGTAAATGTTTTAAAATGTAGTTTTAAGTTTTCACAACAATTATAAAATTAAAAAACTTTTTTGGAATGAAACCATTCTTATTTAACATTATAAATAAGAAAGTATAATACGATAATTTAACTTAATTATACACACATAAATTTATTGGGATGGCATCATTTTTCAAACGGATTCTAGACAATGAAGATCGATCAGAATGTTTTTCTTCAAAATGTCTTGAACACATATATGGTTGGTTGCCAATAATCTCTATGTAAAAACGGTAACCATACATTCAGTTTTTCAGAATTCTTTTTAAATCTGTAAATAATAATGTTATTATGACCCTATTTATGTTATCCCCGATAATTTCTTAGTTTCTACGCAATCTATGCATGTATAACCGCGTAAAGCACAAGATACCAGTATATCCTCAAGGTCTTTTAACTAACACTATATGAAAATAAAACGAACACAATAAATACCGAAAAATAAAGCACATACAACAAAACTTATAAGACAATGTCACACATGACATTAATATCGCAACAATATGGCGCACCTGTTACCAGCTTCAGTACATGCGCAGCGATTTCTCTTCCATGACTATTACAGAACACAAAAATTAAAAATCATTATAACCGACCCATAAACCAGTTATCATGGCTGTCATTTTATTGTATCGACAGCTCCTTATGATCCCAATTTCTGTCCCAATCTTTGGAAAATATAACCCATGCTTCGCTCGTATTTTCGTCGTTTGGATTGACATTCACAATTTAAAAATAAATATTAAGTAGTAGTTTAACTACATAGTAATTAAACTATTTTTGTCTAAAGTAGTAGTTTTACTCAGCTAAAGCACTAAACAGGGGTGACGTCAACGCCTTAAGGATATAACAAGAGTACTGGATTATTTATGTAAACAGAGCGCCGAATTTTTGAGGTTCCTTGCACAATTCTTAATGATAAGCAATGAAATAAAAAATAATACAGACGACGAATTTCGTTTCAAAATAATCCGTATCAGTAAAAAAGAGGCGTAAGTGAACAATAAGAATAGCGAACTACACTTCTCAATACAAAATGTATTTGTCTGTTAGGAATCATGTAAGGGACTTTAAAATAATTCCTCATAGTATATAAAAAGAAAATTCCAAGGAGCTGATAGAAACAACAGGAACACTGATATAAGATAAAAATGCCTCAATTATTTATTTACGGGCAAACCCATTTTAATTACAAATTAATTTAAAAATTAATTAAAATATCACAAATATTTATGATGTTGTAGCACAAACAAAGACATAAACTGCTGACTAAAAATTAGCATTAAAGCTCAGTATTGAGTTTTGAATGATGAAAAGGGAATATTGAACAGCCTAAAATCATTGTACAAGTTAGCTAATCCAAATATATGTAATGTGAGCCATTTCATTATTTAGTCATGCTCTAATACTCCAAGTCACTCTCTTCCCTTATTTGGCCTTTAAGGCTCAACTTATCCGATTATCATACATAATTAAACCCCTTAAGACCAAACATATGTGACGACTATGGCGGAGGAGCTTTCGATGACTGTTCGAGAAAGAACGGGATAATGTTTCTAGTGTATTGGTGAGAATAAGTGAACTTTCTAGTACAATCGCCAATTTTTTAAATTTATATATAAATATTGGTGGAGGACCAAGCGAGAGTTAGTTATTATATGGTCAGTGAAGATAAATAGTCAACAGTTTTAAGACATTCGAAATATATATAAATTAGAATAATAGTGTTATAAAATAAATAAGTGTTTAAATAAATTATTAATAAATAAACTGTTGTTTAAAATAAACTTGGAATGCAGTTTTTAAAAGCTTGGTTTGATCTATAAAAAAGTATGTAAATAGTTTGCAGTTGCCTAGTTGACCGAGTTTGAACAAACAGATTTATTTTTTCAAGAAGTTCAGGACAATTACATCTACTATTTATAATATTAAATAGCATAAAAAGTCTGTTCTCGCCGGCACACAAAAAAAAGTTATAGGTACTTTTGACAAGACCGCTGAATCCGAATCTGAGGTCCGTTTGACCCGTACACCGTCAAATTTTCGAGAAAACTGAGGAAAAACTGCCGATTTTCATCATTTTTTTCGAAATACATAAAGGTATATTTGAGTTACGTATTAGACGTTGGACGTGATGGAACACAGAATGGTATATTAGAGCTAACAGATCTGAAGAACATATTTGATTGTTGATTTGATACAGGGTAAGTCCTAAGTTGATACTTTTTTAACTGTGTATAGAAGTCATTTAAATAAACAATTTTTTCAAAAAAAACTCAAAAATAAAAACTTACATTATCCAATACGGTCCTGAAAATAATGTGTTCAAAGTTTTCACCATTCACTGAAGTGTTGAAACACAAGGTAAGCCGCTCATTTTGAGGTATATGCATTTCGAAGAAACTCGCTACAAATAAGCAACATATTATTCTTAAGCTCATTGTTTTCATATATAAACATTCTCCTGAACTCTGAACACCCGACTAAATTACACTGACCGGTAAGCGATAAAACCCCAATAAAAAAGGTATAAAGATGGAAACATTTAGCTTAATTGTCGATATACAAATCCAGGCCTATTTTCTTTTTAATGACTTCTATATACAGTTAAAAAAGTAACAACTTAGGATTAGAATAAAGTACATGTTATTTTGCGTCTACTCTCAAGACATGGTATTTTATACTCTATTCTTAATTGTGCTATTTTAACAACCTTGTAATTAGGTCTGATTAGTACTTTTTAAGAATATATTTTGTATTTTCTATAATTCTTGAAAAATAACTTAATATTTCCCAAGCGATATAATTGGAGCAAAATCTAATTTTAAAATCTTTAATCAAAGGTATAAAATCATTCACCAATTAACATTAGAAAATGATTGAGGTTGGCTCATTAAAAATCACAACGCATGATTTATTGCTAAGTATGTAGTCTCAATATGTGTAAAAAAGGGTAATTTAGAATTGTATGTTACCCCAAATCTTCAACTTAAAGCACTTTTTTAATGACATTTGCTGATGTTAAATTCCAATTTACATTTTTGACTTCATTAATATATTGCATTTATGAATGTTTCTAAAGAAACTGTTTGAATTTGTTTATAGATCTTAAAATCATCAACAAAAATCATTGACAAATAACAAAAACAGTAATAGGCCTAGATTAGAACCTTGCGGCACTCCAGAAACAACACGGAATCTACTAAAAGCAAGTCTTACCAAACATTATCTATCTTTCAAATAATCTCTAATAGACATTAAGATATTAGTTGCCAATTTAAATTCTAATAAAACATTATGATCTACCCGAAAAAAAGCCATACAGTCAGTAAAAATTGTATCGAGTTGAAGTCTTTTTTTCCAATGTCTCCATTTGCTTGATTTGTAAAGATAAATAAATTAGAATTGATCTTCCAGCCACAAATCCATGCTGCTATAATATATAGGTACATAAATTTAAAAATAGGGAATATACCTCAGACTGAATTGAAAGTTTTAATAGGAACATGCACATAACAGTCAGACACCGCTGCCGCTCGTCGTGCATCAAATTGTCTGTACATATGTAATGGCGCGAGCATAGGTGGAAATATCATCATGGAGCGTCCGTTATGAGCATGTACATATTATACCTTGTTCAATTCATTGCAAAAAACAGGGTATCCCACTATAAAGTAACATATTTTAACAGATAATAACTTGAGAAAGGAAAACGATATCGACGTGCAGTTTTCGCTAAACTTCTTTCATTTGCTTTTCTTTTTGTTGACATTGTTGTCGAATGTATTTTTTCCCAAAACTGCCGGAAAAATGTATTTTTTTTTGGACAAAATTATCGATTTACTTTAAATAGAACCCCTATATTTTATCATATCATCTGAAAGTCTCTTTCTTCTCGTTTTAAAAAATGTATACATTGTAATCACAATGTATACATTTTTTGATAAATAATCATTTATTAAAGGTTTGGTGGAGATTTTTTTTATGAATCTACATCAAAAACATGTAATTGTAAGATTGTTAGAATTTTCTGTTAGTTTATTCATTATTTATACATTTTTATAGGTGTATTTTCTGGGTTACTTCAAATAAAAAATGATCTGATACTCTTATAATCACCTGTGTCCTCTTTCCAAAGCCGCCTGACATATTAGACATCGTTTTATCAAGGTATCTTTGAAAAAATATAACTTACGTTAAGAAACTTCAAACAATTTATGTGAAGTAGATAAAGAACGAACACACTCAAATTTATTAATCGACAAAGTAAAAAGCCCATTTTTTTAGGAAATTTCGGAAAAAATATACATTTGGCAACTATGCCAATAGAAACTTAAAATAATCTTTCATAAGATGTACTTTAAAAAAGTCAACTAAACAAAAGGTTATACTTACGATACACAGCCCGCGCTAATTAAATTATTTAAAAGATGTAATGGTACAGATGCTTCTTCCATGGCTTCCTTGTGTGCAGTCTCTAATATACCATGGCCTACAGAGAGGCCACCACCCACCATATTATCCCATTTTCCTTAAAAATAATCAATAAATTATTATGATATACTCACCGGCACGAAAAAAGATATACTTTAGATATAATTTTTTTTATTGTTTTTTTTTTGATGTTCTATTGTTATAACTAATATTTTTTTAATTAATTTTTAATAACAATCAACCTTTTATTTAAGAAGAAAAACTGGGTTTTTTTAACAAAAATTTACCAAAATAAAAATAGCATAATATTATATCACCTGAAAGTGCATAGTTGGCCATGGGCTTTTATTGTTTTGAGAAATTTGACAAATATTTTGAAGTTTTGCTGCGTTTAGCAAGTCGTTTAAACTTGCGCTGCGTTTATTTAAGCTATAAATTATGGCTGTTAATCCTGAAACAGCGGCTGCTATGGTTGCCCAACAATATCTCGTATCCAATACAACTGTGCATCGTATTTCTACCCGTTTTTTGGAAACTGGAGATTACACTAGACGACCTGGAACTGGCCCGCAATGAAAAACTAACGTTTTATCATCTTACTTTACAAAGTCTGCGAGATCATCATGCTACAGCTGTAGAAATCAGAAATCGACTCCATCACGCCGGAATACCAAAGTAAACGAACGGACTGTTAGACGAAGACTAGGAGAAGTCAAACCTACTAGTTATAGACTTGCAACAGAAGTCATCGAATCGCCAGACTTTCCAGGAATCATGAATACTGTGGTGAAAATTAATGGGGGCGTATTTTGTTTACTGATGAGTCGAGATTTAGCCTGCGGTCTCCAGATGGTCGTGAGAGAATATGGAGAAGACCATAAGAGCGTCTTGCAGAATTTTCCTTCAGTCCTAGGGTAAGCTACCAAGGGGGTTTAGTTATGGTGTGGGCTGGAATTTCTCTGGAGACACATAGAGTACATCTTTACAGGAGGCTCCATAACTGCTGCCAGGTACATTGATAAAATTCTGCAAGGCCTTGTCCCTTATGTCGATTTTATTGGAGACGACGCATGATAATGCTAGGTCTCACACCGCGAGAATTACTCAACAATACCTAAACGACGTAGACATTCCTGTCTTGGAGTGGCCAGCGTTAAGTGCGGATGTTAACCCAATTGAACATGTTTGGGACATGCTTGGGCGAAGAATACGAAGTCGTGTTCCTGTTCCTTTAACCTTAAATCAATTGCATCAAGCTCTTTTAGAGTAATGGGACATTGCCTCAAGAAGACATTCGCCATTTGATTTTAGGCATGCGAAGGAGAATTCAAGCACGTAGGGGCAATACCCGTTATAAAAAGACGTTTCTTCAGTTTTTGCTAGCAATACGTTTTAGTTTTCACTAATTTAAGGTGACTTTGGCATCAATTCGTTTTTTTTTTAAATGTAACAATAGTTTTTATTTTCAAATAAACGGTTGATTGTTGTTAGAAATTACTTAAAACATGTTTTTTATGTATAAGTTGTTATAACCATAAAACATCAAAAAATAAATTTCTTTTTTCTATGATCACTATCTAAAGTAGGCTTTTGGGATTCGAAATACAACCGCAAAGTTGACATTAAGTCACAGCTTTGTCGCTCGCCGAGCGGAAAACTTGACAGCTTTGTTGCTAGCTTAATTTAAATTTAATATAATATTTCTTTAAAAAAAAAATGATTTTCAAGTTATTTGTTTTATTAACCAAGTTAATATTTTGAGCTAAAAAGTATCACTTTTCGCTCTTAATTTAATACAAAAATAGCTATTTTTATATCTAAATGCCGGTGAGTGTATGTATTATTTTTTTGCGTTTACAAAGTAGTCATTGCCGAAATAAAATAAGATCTTTAATTAGTTAGTCAAGTAGGAATTAAATTAAAAAAAAAAAAGAAGAAACAACTTCTTTATATCAATATTTAAAACATCAACTAAACATTCGATAGCAATATGTTTAAATTAAAATATGTATTTACTCACCGGGCCATGTCTGTTTTGTAGGTGATCTTTTTTGGAACCAGAGACAAAGTCCTGAAAAATGCAAAATCTATTATTAAAATATATAATTCAAATAGCGCAATTGGAGTGCTGTCAGGCATTTGAATAAAAAAAAACAAATAAGGAAAAATTAATAAACTCATAGGTATCTATAGTTCGGGACACACTGAGAATGCAGTAATGTATTTCTAATGTGAGACTGACACATTGTAAGGGACCGTGCGTCATGACTTTAACGCTAACTGGTGACAAAAATGTGAACTTTATGGGGGGTATTTATTAATGTTTTATACGGCATTTATTGTTTAATAATTATTAATAAAATGAAGTCGAATTATTTTCGTAATATCAATATAGAAAAAACTTGTTGCATCCGTGGATGTTGTTGCATCCGTGGATGTACAAACACATCACTTTGGAAACCTGGATTTCATTCGATAGTAAAGAAATTTTATAAATTTTCACAGAGCACAATTATGCCTCACACCCAATGATATACATAATTACAAAGATTGCTTATCCATATGTAAATCAGACGACGAAAAGCGTATTTCACTAGGCAAAGTTTTCTTTTTATCTAGCTTATATCAATTTTGAGCACTTAGTTGTAAAGAAATAATTTACAGAACCGGTTTAGAAATTAGAATCTTTAGTGTTTTCTTGTCATTAAGATTTTTACATATTTAAATAAACATTTTATATAAATATCATTTTACAGATAATGGTTTATTCTGTTGATTAAAACTAATGTAGAATATGAAATAAGAATGTCCAATTTGACAAAAATATCACGGCCCTCTTTACAATTTATTAACTATTTCTCATTTATTATTAAAATAAACATTGCAATTACTGTCAAAAGAGATTGTAACAAACTTTAAAATATTAAAAATCCAGTGATTTTTGTAAATTTTTTTAGTGACATTACCATTAAACATTATTCAGAATAATAGATAAGTGTCCAATTACAACTCTTCCCAAAGTTGTTTATACCTCATATCAAAATTGTTTACATTACCTTTTCAAAATTGTATTACATATTGCAATTATGTATTTTATGTAGAATTGTTTCTGAAATAGTAGTCTAAAATTATTTATATCTATCTCTATCTCAACTCTATCTCTATCTCAACTTTCCAAATACATAATGACATGTCTTGAAGTAAAACTTTAATTATTTTATATATCTAAAATAAAATGCTGAAATTTTATTTTAAAACACATTTGGGCTAGAACGGCTCTATTTAGTGAGCACTAGGAAAGGCACATTGCAACCCGCTTTTCATAATTTTTTTATAGATGGGTGAGCAATCTATAATATGTATCATTGAACATCTCATAAACGTCAGTGGATGAATGACATTTCGATTAACATAAAGCTAAAAAGATTTATAATTATTATTATCAATCTTTTTTATTAATTTACATTATCTAAATGTTATTGTAATACTTTTAAATTCAGTGTTACTAAATACCGATATTTTAACATTGGATACACTTGTTTAAGGTACAACTTTACAATTTATTGTCACTTAGCCATTTAAATCTTTTTGCTTAAAATGTATATGCATGTCCAGATTTTAATAATGTTTCACATTTTACGTCATTTTGACCATGTACACGATTGTTTGGTACGGGCCGGTATCTATTTTTAACTATATTTAATATTTAAAAAAATACCCTTTATTATTTACTTGCAATGTTTACCCCATTTAATTCTAAAATTAAACACTAGAGAGGGCTAAGTTCGGCAGTAGTGCTGCCTCTATATTTCACGCACGGTCCCTGCGCCTGTCATTTGTCATCTATAAGTAGGATGTTTGTTTATTTACATGTTTTTGTTTTGGACGAATTTTGTATTTGTGATTTTTTTAACTGTTTTTAGATAATATTCTCATTGTAATAGTGTTTTTGAGTTTAATTTAGTGTTAATTTAAGTTTAAGTCTCGTGCTTTCGTCATAAATATAATATTTATCGTGTGTATGACTTAATTTGTTGGAAATATTTACCTATTGGTTACTACAAGAACATCTAGAAATATGTATTCACTAAACCCAGGACATGTTGTATTATGTGGTTTAAAGGACATTTCAGGTACCACACGTTTATTATTGATGAACTTATTTAAAAATCTTACTAGACTTATTCTTATATTATGAAGTGAATCATGTAGTACTTTGTATACATGTAAATGGTAATAAAACCGTCAAAAAATAAGATTTCAGTTTGATTCTAAACAAAGTTTCGTAAAATTTCAATATTGTGAATTTGTAGATATCCATTTATCGTAAAAAACAAAATTTTACGACTTGTACTTGGAAAATAATGAATCTTCAGTTTTGATTTTGACATTAACACCATATAGATTGCAATTTTCTGGGGACTTCGTCACAGATTTCATTTTTAATATGAACACTATCACATGCTATAAGAAAAAAACAAATTTAAAGCTAAAAAGTAAAAAAAAACTCTATTTGTAATTGATACAAATTAAAATGTAAACAATGAACATGAACGCCAATGTTGCCAAATGATGAACTGATTTTAAAACAAAATTAATAAATGAACTGAAATTTTAAAAAAATCAATATAATAAATCGGTTTTATAAAAAAATCCTTAAATAAATATAGAGTATCATAACATACACAAATTTTGATTCTTAAATAAAAGGTTTTATCCACTTCTTCCAGAGCTAAAATCCGACGACGTAGCGAAGTTTTGCTACTTCTGGCAACACTGAACGATATCCTACTTATTCGGACCTTCTACAAATTTCCTCCAGAGGGCGTATCACTTAACTTGAATCGCGAATAGCTGTGACAGGATCGGCTCACTAGTAGTCAAAGTTATTAGAGCATGTACTCTTGGTTGCATATATGAGGACTCTTTGTCCTTCTTGATGTCTAAATTGGACGGCTTTCTGTAGAAAGAAAGCAACCCAAAATTTTGTGATTTTTAGACTTTCGCATAATATAGCATTAAGGACCGTAACTTTTACTGCAAAAAAAAGATCCAGGCCACATTCTGGTACCTAGCGTTATTTGTTAGCGAATGAACCAACCGACTAAATTGGTTAAGCAAGTAATCTGCCTGCAGAAGCAATCCAAGCTGTTTGGTTACTTTCTACATAATAGAGAAAATAGTTGGTGACAGTTCGTTATTTGGTTTTCTGTGAGAGTGACTGTGAAGTATTAAAAATAGGAAAAAGCATATTTTGTAATACAATACGAATGATAATATTAGCATATCTCAAAAAATTCTTCTGATGACAAAAGATAATAAATAGAAAAATGAATGTTAAGAATAAAAAGTTAGCTGTTTAAAAACACGTAAGATACTTCTTGATAAAAAAAACATTTTAAATTTTTCTGAAAACCAATTTTTGAAGACAACAGGTATGCTGAAATAGATATCAGAAAAACAAATGGGTCGTCCGGCAATATTTAAAGATTTGCTAATACCAGTGGCTTGAAGGAAAAAAGTATAAAATCCAAAGATAGAGGACAAAAAATCTGTGATGCACTTAATTTCAAACGATTGCATGCAATTTTATGAACATAAAGGTATTTTTGGCGACATAAACGGATTATGTTGTTCGATCATGTTTGTCTATCCCCCCACCACATATAGTATATGTTGGCGCAAAAATGGAAACAAATTTTTATTACTTCAATTACTTATGTGTGTGTAAACCACGCGATTTTTCCTAAGAGATTAATTATTTTATATTAATTATTAATGTACCTATTGTCTAAAAATTACAACAAATTCTACTTGTGCTATTTATATTTACTATCTTTAATTGTTGAATAATTTCGTATCTTTCCTCTACTTCAATTTCAATCTTATTTAATTTAAATTTTAAAATTAAAGCTATCTTTTAGCTTTGTATACCGTTTCTAGTCATTTGTCAAACACATGAATTAACATAACCGCCTGTGGATGGGATCATGTTCGAGTATGCTAAACAGTGACGTCATTACAACCTCCCCTCCGGTCCTTGATGTCGGCCAAAACGGAAGATCATGCCTAAATAACATAATCTACCATAAACGTTTATGTTGGTTTATGCCGCGAAAAATACCTTATATAACTGGCACGGACATCGACAACAAACAATGTGGATGGATGCAGCGGAGCGCCTGATTTTGAACTGGATCATATGATGGTTGAATAAATTAAAAATATGTATTTTTACCTACTTCCTTTAACAATAAATTATACCTTATCCAAGTGAAATATATTCTTTTTTAAATTCGCAAGGCTAGCGCCACATTAGGCAGACGCTCTGTCGTCGATCTTCAGTAGCAGAACGTCTGCTGCAGAGAAATCCTTTAATCTCTTACGAGCAATTTAACTCGCTACATTGAGCTGAGGCTCGGTTGAAATGCCTAGCATTTGAATTTACTACGGCTCATTTTCGACGGCTGAACTTCTGCCTAATGTGGCGATAGCCTAAGAATTGATATTAGGTATTCCAAACAAAATGGTTGCCCGTAGATAATGACAGGCCACTGACAGGTTATGATATGGCAACACTGGGCCTGGTGATTTGACAGGGTCGATGTTATAGATATTTTTCAATATACGCAAAGGCTGAAAATTGGTTTTAAAACATATTTGCAAAACCGATTCAAATTAATGAACCCCTGCCAGGCAATATGGCCGTTCGCAAACGACTTTTATAACTTGTATGCACGATACACAGACTAACGGTATGTTCCTGCGCATACAGCTGACTGACGGTGACGTCACGTGGGACATAGAATTATAAGCATTAAATGGGAGATAGCGTTTAAAATTCTTGCCAATTTTAGATTTTATGCAGTTATTTAAGCTATATTGGTTATTTTGTAATATATTCGTTTACAAATATGAAGGTTTAAGATAAATAATACTAATAAAAATATTAATTTTTCTCATAAATTATAGGTATTTTGTGACAAATTCCATAACCTGGTCATAAGATAAATAAAAAATATAGACTAAAAATACAAGTTTGACTCAAATTTGTACTTTCTGGGCGTGGTAGTTCTCTTGCAATCTCTTTTCTTTTTATGTCAAATAAAAATAAGTGTTCAGAAACAAATTATTTATTTATAAAAAGTAAGTACACAAAAAAATTACTTTTTATTTAGTAAATTTAAACATTTTTTGTCAAGTTTCCTTTGAAAATACTCAAAACCAATTTTTCTGTTCATTTACCTTATTCTTATATATGTTCGTGTCCTGCTTATGCGTGGCATTACTTCAAAAGGACCGTTGTATTGGGACAGGAAACTACTGTTTTATTTGATAAAATTTTAAAATACCGATTTATTTTCTTTGCTTAATGAGGCCCGTGCACCTGGTGGAATTCAGTTTCCTTTTCTTGCGTCTATGTTTAAAAGGAATCTCACAACTACCTTCCTCAAAGTGGATAGGGCAACTTCAATTAAGTTTGCCCTTTCTTCGATAAGAATTTACCCATATTTTGTGGCATTCGGAAATATCTCCATCGCACAGCCTGGCATTTTAAACATTAATTTAGTTCTTCCCTGTTATATATAGGAAAATATAGTCACTGCTGACACAAAAACAAATAAATTTTTAAATTATTTTACACTATTCAATCGAAAAGTGTCAAAATAACTTGAAAGTTCGTCCAGCATTACGTCACTGCGCGGTTTGGACGAAATTTGAATCGAAAGTCAGCATACCTTTAGTATGTGTATCGTTGACCAGATTAGAAAATTTGTTTTGAGAATTGTCATGAATAATTTAGATGGATTGTCAGAATAAGATTTTGGAATGTTATTAGAAAAGTTATTTTGAGATTTTATGAATAGTTATGGAAGAAAGAGAAGTTCATAAAGTTAATAAATAAAAAAGAAAAGGTAAAGAAAGTTTTATAGTAATTAAAAGAAAAAGATTGATTTATAATAGCAAGAAGGATATTTAAGCAGATTGGAGTAAGAGTGGCAAGTAAGAGACGTAGGAGGCAAGACAGGAGTTAGAGGAAACCAGGTAGGAGAGCAGGAAATATAGACAAAGGAGTTGCGGCAGGATTTTCAGCAGGAGTTACAGCAAGAGATAGGAGACCAGAATTTATAGTAGGGCAGCCGCAAAAGGCAGTTGGGACTGGGATAAAGTAAAGGAAGAAGCGAAGTGGAAGATTTTTTTTTATTTTGAATTTAAAATTTTTATTTAGGCATTAATTTTATTTTTAAATTATTGTCGGAAGCCATTGAAGCCACAACCTTAAGTGATCGGAGAATATTGTAATACGTCTGCCATTCACAGGGTGGAACCATTACAATACATATTATGAGGGTTTTAAGAGCTTATTGGGAGGAATTGTGCCCAATGATTTTTTAAAAACATTTCGCCAACTTTGAATGCACCTTATATTATTCGAGGAAATGAGAATTCATCATCGTTCTCTGTTCTCTTTAAGAACCCTATGTAGATTGATGAAAGATATTGGTTTTGAATATGTAAAACGTGGTTGTAAAAGTATACTGTTAGAATGAAACAACATCATTTATAGGCAGCACAGGTATTTAAGAGAAATCAAACAATATTGCCAACAAAATTTAGATGTGACTTGGTTCAACGTGGATCAAACTGTTAACTATGCATGGTGTAATAACACCATACAAAATCATAGAGATGCTTTTATAAAGGTAACCACAGGCCTCAAAGTACCTACATATAGTGGTCCACGTTTCGTTATTGTTCATGCAGGATATGAAGGTGAATTTTTTCATGCGCCGCGTCTGTTATCTTGATAAAGAAAAACGATGGCCATTAGCATGACGAAATGAAAGCCAACTATTTTGAGCAATGGTTTGAGGAGTCGCTGATTCCTTACTTATCCAAAAATGGACTTTGTTGTTATGGATAACGCTTCGTATCATTTCTGTAAATTTATTTTTCCAGCTACCTCATGGAACAAATCCGAAATAAAAAAATTTGCTGTTTGAAAAAAACATTTTCTTTGACGACTCCTATTTAAAATATGAGTTTCTTGAAGTTGCCAACGCATACAGAGAGAAATACGAGAAATATAAGATGGAGGAAATAGTTACAAAATACGGGGCAATTGTTTTAAGTTTATCACCGTATCTTTGCGAGCTTAACTCGATCGAGATAATATGGAATCAGGTAAAACGCTATATTGCTATGAACAACTTTGATTTCAAAACACAGGATGTTCGTTCATTGATATGCGAAACATTTTAACGTGTCACCGAACAAAATTGGCGTAATTGCGTTGCACATGTTAGAGAAAAAACGGAAAATGAAATGTGGGTCGCTGAAATGTGAAATACAACGTTGATGCAACACATTGTAAGAGTAAATTTTGGCGAGTTCTGAGAGTAAGATTTCAGACATCGACGATGACTTACAATGACTTATCAATTGCGTAAAATTTGTTAACTTATAAATTTGTAATTTTGAAATACATTGTTTATTATTGAACATACAAATTTTGAGATAAAATTTAAACCCTTGTCGAGACCGGACCTGCTTTTTTTGCCGATCCCAGCATAGCGACGGCTGACAAGAGCGTACTTCATTAGACTTCACACTGCATTATCAGTGTGTCTTACACTATAGATGAAGATAGAGTCATTCATTCTGTATGGAAACTAGAATAGTTGAAAGATAGTTTTTTGGAATGCACTAAAAATTTATTGATTTTCTGTAAAAGAAAAAAAAAATAACGGCGCCAATTTATCTTTGTTGAAAATACGTGTGAATTAAGCTAATAAATCTTCATACGATTGTCTGGTTATGCAAATCAATGTTAGAAGGTCGTCTGAAAAACATTTTACCGGCCCCAGGAAAATTTATCATAAACATCCAATTTTCCGGTCAATAACACGAAAGACTCACATTACAAATTCATGTTTTTGTATACCTGATATATACACAAATGGTTATTTTTAAGAAAAAAAAGCAACAATAACTAAGTTTAATTTACCCCGATTTTGAATTAAATTCTTTTGTTATCAATTTACTATATTTTTAATCAATATTATTACAAAATATGGTCAAAATGATTTTTATTATCGACCTCAAATTATCATGAATTAGATAAATATTTAAATTGGTTTTCGTATGAGCAGAAATATATTTATATTACTTTAAATTATGTGCCAAAAATTAATTAGGTATCTATTAAACATCTTATCTGGGCAAACTAAATAATTTTATCGCTGGCCTTTTTTAATTAAATTACAATTTATATAACCCGATAACTCTAGTTCGGTACGAAACCAAGTAACTTAGATTATTTCGGCAACTGGTGATAAAAAAAATAAATAAAATTATTGCACGACGTAGTAAGCCTTAAGTCTATTGTTCAGAAAACAAAACTGTAACTACTAAGACCCGCATGATAATGATAAAAACAGTGGTTAATATTTTAAACAAATTGTAACATTTTGTATGGAGATCATTTAGCAGAATAAAAAAAAACTCTTCAATAAATTATGATATTAAGTTCCTATTTATAAGAAGTACAAATATATTTACATTTACTCCTCTTCCTTCTAAAGAAAAGAATAGTTAATAAAGCTAACTTTCGCTATATTTTGGATATTGATTGATTTGTCTATTAAAGTGTTTATTGTCAAATCTGCCAATTTGCTGCAAACTCTGTATACAGGGTGTCCAGAAACAGCTAGAGCTCTTTGAAGATAGCGCTCTAAAATCGGTTTAATTGAAATACCTTCAAAAATAATTTTTATTAAATGATATTATTCTGTACATTTATTTATTTGAATCTAACCAATCAAATTTCGAAATAAGATTTTTTTAATGTAGTCATAAGCGGCTCGTTTGGGAGGGATATTGGATATGTTTATTCAATTTTTTTTTGTCTTTTGAAAAGTCGCCATTTTGAAATGAAATTTAAAAAAATTCAAAATGGTCATGGAAAATAAACAAAATACCCAAACTTTAGGTAGATACTCAAAAAAAATTTTTCAATTAATGACTGTGCTTTTCTGAAGTAAAAAAATTAATTCATGTACAGTTTCTGTTGATACAATTTATTTAAAAAAAATAACGAAATGATAACTGAAAGTATTAAACACAAAATTAAATCTAAAGCAGATGCTCCACATGACGGCCATCCGTTTTTATGCACAAATTTATTCGTTTTCGTAAAGATCGCCGAATTCTTGCAAAAATTCCCATATTATTTCTAAATTCGTTGCAAGCATTCTGAATTCGTCTCCAAAGGTGATTCTGTGATTCAATTGGTTGCGAATAAACCATTGATTTGAGATATTCCCATACACAAAAATCGCATGGATTTAAATCCGAAGATTTCGCTGGCCAAGCAACGGGACCGCCTCTTCATATCTATCGGTCTATTGTCTAAAAACTCACGAAAATTCCTCCTAAAGTGAGCTGGACAACCATCGTGTAAATACCACAAGTTCTGTCGAATATTTAAATTAATGTCATCCAATAAATCTGGTAAAGTATTTTGTAAAAAGTCGAGATAATTCTCACGATTGGGCAATTATACAGGCCCAAGCAGATTGTCACCAAGGACACCTATCCATACATTGATGCTAAATCTTTCCTGATGTTTAGTTTCTTTTATGAGATGAGGATTATCACCAACATAAGAGTAGTAATGTGCATTGTGCATATTAAAAATTCCATCTCTTGTGAAAATAGCTTCATCAGAAAACAAAATGTTTAAAAAGAAGTGATGATTTTGATTTTCTTGCATTGGCAGGAAAATCACCATCATTAAGAGCCTGAACTTTTCTAAAGTGAAATGGACAATGTTCCACATAGATGATTTAGAAATATTATGATACATTGCAGCTAATCTTATGCTAATTTCAGGGCTTTCCTCGATTTCCATTAAAATATAATTCTCATATTCCTCGAATACGTCAGCATGTCTACCAGTTTCGTTGTTACTGGGAATTACAGATCCTGTTTCCCTAAGTGTTTGATGAAGAACGGTCAATGTTTTTGATGCAGAATGTCTCCTATTTGGATATTTCTCGGCATACCTATGTGACGCTGCCAGCGCGTTACATTGCATTTCACCATACACTAAATGCATTTCAGCATAATCTTCATTACTAAACAGAACCATCTTTAACTTTTAATATTTTAGAAATTAAGATAATTCTAAGCAGTAACACAAAACTTACTTACAGTATGAAACACCAGTCATTGTTATTTAGTTTATTTTCCACAGCCAGCTTATCATAATTAATTAATTTAGAAATTTATTTCTTAGTCAATGGAAACACGAAAAGTTTAAATCGATTTTTCTCGAAAACGGATGGTCATGGGGCCTTCAGACAAGAGCATCATTTTTGTGTGAAAATAACGAAACTTTTTAAATTTGATTTCAAAAAAAACGAATTTTTGAAAGAAAAAAAAAATTAATAAAAATATCCAACCCCCCCATCCTAGCCGCTTATGACTACATTAAGAAATTTGATTGGTTAGATTTAAATAAATAAATAAATGTACAGAATAATATAATTTAATAAAAATCCGCTTTGAAGATATTTCAATTAAACCGATTTTAGAGCACTATCTTCAAAGAGCTCTAGGAAGCATTTTTGGATTAAGCTAATTTAGGCTAAATCGTCATAAAATCGGCTCTAGATTTTGTGGTTTCAGGCTTTGAAGAGCGTTTCTGGACACCCTCTATATATTGGTGGGAGTTTAACCAATTCACCTAAAAATTTTTCTTCTCAAATGATCTTGCAGTTTCAGGAAAAGTCTGTAGTCGCTAGGTGTCAAATCTGATGTATAAGGTAGATGTTCTACCAATTAAAATACTGCTCGATGAATATCAACCATTGCAACACAAGATATATAACTAGGAACATTGTTTTGATGGAACATCTTTACGAAATTTTCTACGTTTTTCTTTTAACACATGACGAGATTTATAAATTACTTATGTGCAATAATTTTCAAGGGTAATACAGCAAGAAGTGATAATTTTTTCATTTTTTGATAACATTTTGTTTTTACGTTGGAAAATATGCGTCTAAATTTCACCAAACAAAATCCTCCTTAAGCCCTCTTTCACACGAGGATACTGTATGCTAGATACGCGTACCTATCTGAGATACAGAATCGCGGTCAAAAACTTGGGCTGCTGTATCGAATTCACGCATCTCTTCAATCAGTACTAAAATAGTCGCAGTGCCGTGCATAGATTTTTGAATTATGGATCTAAAACTGTATTGGTACTGTGGTATAAGTATTAAGAAAAAAGTAATATGTGTGTCATGTATCCCATAAACAGGGATTAGGCTTAGGAATTGCCGATTATCAAAATAAATAATCGATTATTTGCAATAATTGATTTTTTTCGATTAATAATCAATCGAAAATAATCGATTTATTAATATAAACGATTATTCGAAATATTCGATAAATCGAAATAGTCGATTAATCGAAAATAATCGATTCATTAAAATAATCGATTATTCGGAATATTCGATATTTCGGAATAATCGATTAATCGAAAATTAGCGAATAATCGAAAATAATCTAATAATCGAAAATAATCTATTAGTAGAAAATAATCGATTAATCGAAAATAACCAATTGATTGATTATAATCGATTAATCGAAAATATTCAATCAAAAATAATCGATTTAACGAATAAAATAATCAATTAATTACAAATAGTGTATTTATAGAAAATTATAGTTTGTTCGAACATAATCGATTAATCGAAAATAATCAATCAAAAATAATCGATTAAACGAAAATAATCAAATAAACGAAAATAATCGATTATTCGAAAATAATCGAAGATAATCAATTGGTCGATCATAATCGATTAGTAGAAAATAATCGACAAATCGAAATAATCACTTGATCATAATCGATTGATCGAAAATTATCAATAGAAAATAATCGATTATTCAATTATTCTAAAATAATCAATTATTTACAATTAATCAATTAATCGAAAATAATAGATTAATCAAACATAATCGATTAAACGAAAATATTCAAGGGTAATATATCAAGACCTTGATAATAGTCAGCCATTTTTGTTGAATCTAAATCTCGAGAATATTTTAATATCAATTTGATGAGACAATTAAAGCTCTCGAGCTAAAACTCTCGGGCTCTAATCAGATTATTGTATAGAATCAAATTGTAAAATGCTCTAGAAATTTAGAAACAACAAAAATAGCAGAATATTAATCAAGGTCGTGTTATATTTGGGACGACTATTTCACTAGACCAAATTGTGACTATTTTTCTAGCGAAATATTCGCTGAAATTTGGTCTAAGGAGATAGTCAATCGAAAATAATCAATAGAAAATAATCAATCGAAAATAATCAATTGAAAACAATCAATCAAAAATAATCCAATCGAAAATATTCAATCAAAAATTAATCGATAATTTTGCCCACCCCTAATTTTGCTTTATCAAACTAATACTTTTTAGATGTTATAAACGTTATGCTCCATCACTATTTCATAGCGTTAAGTAATAACAACTTAGGCCGTTGAATTTTTATTAAAAAATATCCTGCGCCTATGATATAATATCCGTTGCAAAAGTATCCATGTCTGAAAAGGTCCATATACCGTAATAGTAATTCTGTATGCGGCATACGCATTCAGCCTCCGCGGCTGAAGGTGCCGGGATACAGAAATTCCGTATCGCGATACTGTATGCGTCGTCCGTACCGTGTGAATAGGTCCATTTGAATGTATAGTCATCCTGAATCTCGGATACGCGTATCTGGCATACAGTATCCTCGTGTGAAAGAGCACTAAGAGACTTCAGCCGTTTTCAGATAAAGTTTGTTTTGATTGCCATGTGTTTGAATAAAATAGGACTGTCATTGGTTGATGTATTATAGTGTTAAATAATTTGTAATATAGTATATCCTTTTTGTAGATAGTCTCTCAGACGGTTGTTTAAAAAATTCTAAAAATGTTTTTTTCTTTTATTATACCTACACGGTTTTATTGGTCAACTGACTTAAATAAATAATGATATTTATTAACTTTAAATAATTACAATGGTAATAAACAAGTTAAAATAGCGAATTATGCTCGGATCGATCGGAGGAGAGGAAATAGCGAATACGTCTCGCAACAGTCAAAACTTCATTAATTTTACATTCGTACAAGATTTATTAATACAATGTAGGTACTTTCTAAATACTTTAAAGACCGAGCACAAAAAGCCAAAAAAAAAACACTTTTCTAGTAGAGGAGCCCCCTTTAATTTTTAATTTGTTTCTATTTTTATTATTTGTGAAAATTTCAACTGTCTACCTGTTACGGATCAAGATATACAGCCCGCTGATGACAAACGGTCAGCGGAGGCTTAATAATAGGGTTCCGATGGTTACCCTTCAGGTACGGAACCCTAAAAAAGGAACAGATCGAAAGTTCTAATAAATTAAGTGATATGTTTGAAACGGCCGGTATTATCGAAACTTTTGAGGTTCTAGTGTCAAATTTTAAAACGAAAATTAATCTTGATAATGAACATCTTAAAATCCGTTTTTTAAGCTAAATATGGAACACGAATGTTTAAGTATTTCACCTCACTGCGTAGCGCGTAGACTTGATGCTTTTACACGCTGTGGTGCTTCCTTTGTTTGTTCATGGCTAGAAGTACAGTCGATAGTGGTATTGCGTTGCATATCATTGAGCAGATTTGAAATCTGAGTTAAGAGCTTTTAAGTAACTAAAATAAACAGAACTTACCTAAAACTGGATGCCTGACATATCCATTAATATCTACTCCATAATTTCTAATTCCAAATAGGCACGTAGCACATCTATCCATTTTTAATAGGCTCTTAGAAAGGAAATCAGTTTTTACCTCGAAACACTGAAACAGAAAAACAATCGTATATTATCTAAAATCTGAATAAGAGCGTCACTATAACTATCGTCAAAAAAATAGTGTTATGAAACTATCATGTAATGGTAGCTGTTAATTCACGAGCCTGAAATAAGATAAAAAACGAGTCGTAGGCGATTACAACGATTACATAGACTGCATACACTATTTTTTCTACAACTACATATTGAATAAAAATATTAATTCAAAATTAATCTTCTTTAATCCATGTAATATAATACAATTTTTCGTAGTTTTTCTGGATTTTTGCGGTACTAGACTTTCACACACATTTTTCGCTTTTTCTAAAATTTCCGGTGGTGGGAAAGGTAATTTATTATCAATATCGTTGCTTAGACATTTTCTGTTTTGTATTAGTTGAAAGAAATTACACCTTTCAAACGGAGCTTTCATTTCAAAAATGTTTAAGATAAACATTACCCTGCCTAATACACAGTGGCGTAGCGTGGGACAAAGGGCGGAGGGGGCGAAGCTTTTCTGGGGCGCTCAAACGCAAAGGGCGAGGAGGAGGAGGAGGAGGAGGGGGGCGTCGTACTCTACAAGCTACACCACTCCTAATAGATTATTGTAATTTATCAACGGCGAACAACTACTAAGATCAGTTATCGTTATTGTCAACATAGTTACCCGAGAATACCAATCAAGGAGAGGCGACAGCTTGGTGTTTTCAGTGTACCGTTTTGTAACGCGCATGTACGAAAATAAGTTATGTATCACTCAAAATTATGTTATCTGTCAAAGTCAGTCCAAGTTGTGTTTAGTACGTGAGCAATGTTAAGTGATATTTTTTGGTGTTTGTTTTGTGTAGTAATAAGATGAAGATTTTTACACACTTAGGTATTCTAATGCAGATATAAAATGTGCCAAAAAAGTTATTAGGAAACTAAGAATTTTATCACATGCATAAATATTAAGTATAATGATTTAATCATTTTTGACATTTTATTTTTCATATGTAGGTATTGTATTTTGTGAAATATATGTTTTTCTTCTTTTAAGTAAATTTAATAAACAATGAACTGTAGATTTTGTTTATTTTATTTTGAAATTATATTTAAAAAATATAATAAATTCGCTTATTTCAATTAGGATTGGTCAAAGTGGGCAAAATCCCTTTATTATGGCTAAATTGTAAGTTACAATTATGTCAATATAAAGATGTTTTGCCCATTCATATTTGCATCTATTGAATGAATCATACTGAAGTTGATTTTGGAAATATTGGTGCATACTTAAATAAATACTATTTCTAAAAATTCGTCTATGCACACATAGTCCAATGGACGTCCACTTTAGATCTATTTGAGGGTCAGGACGTCCATATCCGGGCATCCAGTGTACGTCCGTTTATGCTAATTAAATTGACAGCTGAATATCGATACCCAGAGAACGTCTGTTTTTGGACTTAATTTTAAGTTCAGTAGTATTTTGACGTCCAGTCGACGTCCATCTTAGGTCATTATTTATTAAGCCTACCAGATAATACCCATCTATATACTTCTTTTTTTTAATATAACTGGTCATTAAAAATTGACAAATTGAATCTATTGCATTTCATTCTATCAGCGGAAGTTTGAAATCTTATTCAATTATAACTGTATCTAGTAAAAAGTTTTCAAGTGGTTCCTTGGTCGAGCTCGTCTAGCGATTGAAAGCGTAAAACGATAATGGATGTGTCGTGAGTTCGATTCCTGCCCCGGTCAAGAGATTTTTAATAAAAAATAAATAAATGGTGTATAGCGATTTGCGAAAATAATAAACAATTTATTAATAATATAAAATAATGTGTGGTGGTGAGTTGCGGTTCTGTAAAAAAGTGGGGAAGTGGTCTCAATGGAAATATAATCCTGGACGTTTTTTGAATGTCCAGTATTCGACGTCCAAATATATTCCAGCATTGGACGTCCTCGGAATGGTCAAAAGTGTGCCATTTGTATACTTCACTGGACGTCCAGTGGATGTCGGAAGTCTAGAAAATTCATTTTTGGACGTCTAGACATCCAAAATTGTATATCGAATGGACGTGCAATGGACATATTTGTATTGTCTGGGTAATAGCCAGGCCAGGTATTTAACTCTAAACACATAAACCTTAAATGCCATCTGGTTTAACTTGGCGAGAAAACACTTGTTTCTACAGAAATGAGTGATAAACTTGAAAGTCCTTTTAATATAATATAAATCTAGAAATTCTAAAAATATGTAAGTACTTTTTAAATAAAAGCTTTGAAAATATATGCACATTGCAAATATTTAGTTAAACCTCTCAAACTTAATGTTTTTTTTTGACACCCTTAATTTTATTTACCTTATTTTTAGTTAAGGAAAAGGTAATTTAATTTAAATATGGGGCTTTTATTACATTTTTAACAATAAATAAACCAAATATTGAACAAATTTTATAGATAAATTATAAAATAATAAACGTCTTTTACTTTTATAACAAATAATTAATTATTACCTAATGAATTATATTTTGGTGCCGAAATTTCAGCATTGCTATTAACCCTAACTACTTCAATGTAATTAAATCACATTGCAACATTTGCGCATGGACTATAACAATAATTTCAGATAATTTGCCAAACTATTTCGCTCAGTGTAGAAAATAAGCATGTTTTCTCAGCGTGCTAAGTTGTGTATCAGTCAAAGTCATACTGTGAAAAAGGTACATCCGATATCAAAGGCACCGACAGCTACTGTCGCTTCTCCTTGATCGGTATTCTCGGTAGTTACCATAATATTACATGAAAATCTAGGATTGTAATATTAATAATTTTATTCATTAAAAAAATACAATATAAACAAGTATATTACAATTTTTTATTCACATTGGGGTCTATTCTGTAAAAATTCCTTTATATTTAACGGCCTTTAAAAATATTTTCTTCTTTAATTCGGTCACTATTTAAACGGATCTTTAAAATACATTAGAGGACTATCTTAAAGAAATCTGTTTAAATAATGATAGAAGTAAATTAACGAATACAAATATACTTTTAAAGGCCGCCAATATTTTTAAAGGCCGTTAAATATAAAGGAATTGTTACAGAATAGATCCCTTTAAACGCTATAAAGTTAACAAAACAAACAAAATAAATGGTAGGTAACTTTTCTTTTAGGGAAGCAGTGGTCATTTAATTTTTGTAATATTAAAATTAATAGTCCTAAAAATCAAAATATAATGAAATATCCACACCTATCCAGTTCTAAGAGTTTCTCGTAGTATCGTTTTATTGGCCATATTTTTCGTGAAACTAATCAAAATCATGTATCTTCGAATTTTTACGATAAACTGGTATATATCGTATAATGTATGATAAAATTGTTGTTTACAATCAAACTAGTATTGGTATGCCGGATAAGATTTCATAGCGTCAAGTTACCATTATGGTTTCGCATGATTGGAATTTTAAATTTGTTTTCACAACTTTATCTCTTCACAATTAGAATTTATAAAAGGAGCCGGCAAATAATTCTGCAAATAAAAAATTAAATGAGGGATTCAATAGATTATTTTATTGTTTTTCAAAGTACCAAAACCATTTGCTTCCAAATACAGTTTTTTTTTTAATGTGGATGAGTGGGGCATCGTTAAAGAAAAAGATTCATTATATCTAAATGGAGAAAATAGAAAATTGATAATTACTAAAAAAACAACAAATAAAATTGTTAATTTGGGAGATAAAATGTTTGGATATTATAAAAAAATATTATACGAATACATGTTATAAAAATTGAAAAAAGAAGAATGTATAATGTATCTGCCAAAGAGGGTTAGGAAACTAATTCAAAAATTTGATCAGTTAAGGAAAATATTACACGAAAAATCATGATGACAACCTAGTCATATGTTATCTCTTTTAAAACACAGGTATTCGTGATTCAAGCTAAGCGATACGTCCTCTGGAGGATATTTGTGAAATGTGTGTATAAGTAGGACTTTTTCCAATGACGCCAACAGTAGCGGAATTCCGTTATGTTCACGGATTTTGACACCTTCTAGCAGTGGAAAGACCTTTTTTTAAGTAGAAAAATTTGTGTCTACCAATATCCTCTAAATTTGTTTAAGGATTTTATAAAACAGATTTAATTATATTGATTTTTTCTTTAAATTTCAGTTCATTCATCATTTTTTTTAAATCAGTTTATCAGTTGGCAACATTATCGTGGTATTCGATGTATATAGATAAATTTGTATCAATGATCAATTCAATTGTTTTCTTATTTGTGAGCATTAAATTTGTTTATGTCTTACAATGTGTTTATATTAAAAATGAAATTAGCGAAAAAGCCCCAAGCATATTGAAATTTATATTTTGCTTTTGGTTGAATTTCAAAACCAAAACGTAAATTTTCCAAGCGCAAGTCCTAAAATTTTGTTTCTTGTACAAACTCACATTATTGGGATTTTGTTACATTTTATGTCTAGAATCAAACTGCATTCTGCATTGTGACAGTTTTATTTCGGTTTACACGCAAGAATATAAAAATAAAGATACTTAAATTTTTAATTAAGTTTATCAATGATAAACGTTAGGTACTAGAAATTTCCTTTAAATTTCTTTTAAAAATAAAATGTATTGCGTTTAGTTAACAAATATTTCTAGATGTTTGTGTGGCAGTCTTAAACACATGATTTATGATGAAATAATGAAAACTAAACTTAAATTAACACTAAATGTAACTCAATAACACTATTATAATGATAATAACTAAAAAAAGTTAAAAAATCACAAATACAAAAGCCCTTCCAAAACCAAATATCCTACTTATAGGTGACAGATATAACCAGAAAAGATCGGAAGCTTGCATCTGCCTAAGCAAGAACAGGCTACGTATTGTAACAGGGATCCTTACCGGGCATTGCCGACTAAAAGGACACCTAAGTAAACTGAGAGTAGTAGAAGATAGTGAGTGCAGATTCTGTGAGGAGGAGGACGAAACCTCCATTCACATCCTAACTGAATGTGTAGCACTCCAGAATCCAAGGGCACTATATCTAGGAGGATATCAAACAGAAGAGGGAGATTTACCTAACTTGAAGCCACTTCAAATCCTACACTTCCTTGAGAAAATAGGATTGGAAGGGTCGCTATAGGCATTGAGACATTTCCTTAGTGCAGTGGCGACAGAAGGGGGCACAATAGATCTTTTAGGTCGCAGTGTATTAACACCCCATTCTTAACATAACATAACATATAGGTGACAGGCGTATGAAAATTAATTTTAATCGCGAATAGGGTGGACTGCGTTAATATTTTAGACAAACGTTCGGACCCGTCAGTTTTTAATTAAAGGGGGTCATCTCGTCGCCAATATCACGAAGTCACGTAACTCGATTTTCACAACTTTACAACAGAGCGTTTTAAAGTTTTTTTTATAAAGTTACGTCTCTTCGTGAAATTATCAGATTAGATACGTACTATTTTAATAAATGTAATGAATTGAAATACGCAATTTCGTAAAATTGTAGAGCAGGCCTGCACAACTCAGATTTTTAAAGGGCCAGATTTGGAAAACTGTAACTGGACGAGGGCAGCCAAGAGAGGTCTGACGCGGAATACACAGAACGATGTCTGTCGCTGACTACACTTTTCTTTAACCAATCATCAACCGGTATTTATGACAGAATACACGTTGATGATTGGTCACAACGTGTAGGTATTTAAACTTGCTAAAATCAAAAGTAACGCAATAAATAGTCATATTAGTGAATTCTCCATAAAATTTACAAGCGCCTAGTCGGAGCATGGCCGGACGATCCAATTGGTCAAATTAAATCTAATATTATTGTGTTGGTATTGATCGAAATTCGAGGTTAAGCTTATGATTATTACATTTATTATTATTTTATAAATCTTAGAAGCAAGTTTCACATACATGAACAAATAATAATAGTAATAATAACGACGTGACAACAAGAAGACGAAGCAATGCAATATACAAGGTGTCCACAAAGGGTAGGGGGTATTTGTATCGGCGCAGTTCTAGTAACGAAGTATGGGAGGGGGGCGTGGTAGGCATAGGTGTTTGCACTACTCTTTGGAGATTTAGTAACCATGGAGACATACCCTGGAGACCATCGCGCTTTTTGCATACGAGCGTATTATCGTAATGGTGATTCGATAGTCACAACGCAACGTTTATATCGTGCACATTTTAATGTACGGAATGCACCAAAGGACGATACCATAAGAAAATGGATTCGAATGTTTGAGGATACCGGTTTGACTGTAAAAATTCACCATTCAGGCCGCCCGCGCTCTGTTCGAACCCAACAAGCGATTGAAGAAGTGAGGGTTTCAGTACGTGGAAATCCATCTCAATCAGTTCGCAAACGGAGTCAAGAACTTGACATTAAAAAATCATCGTTGCACAAGATTCTGAAGAAAGATTTACATCTTACAGCCTACAAAATTCAGTTGGTTCAAAAACTGAACGTTACCGACTATCCTCTCCGGCTGAATTTTGCAAATGAAATGCTTCAACGTTTCACAACGTTTGAAAACATTTTGTTTAGCGACGAAGCCAACTTTCATTTAAATGGTCACGTAAATAAACAGAACTGCCGCTACTGGGCCAACGAAAATCCAAGACAGAAACATGAACAACCACTTCATAGCCCAAAAGTGATCGTGTGGGCTGCCATGTCTGGTGAAGGCCTTATTTTTTTGAAGACCAGCGAGGGCGGGCATTAATAGTAAACAGTGAACGGTATTGCGGTATGTTAAGAAATTTTTTGGTTCCACAACTGGGGGTCAATTCTCGACTTTTATTCCCATGGGAAAATAAAATTTTCCCATGGGAATTCAGTTTTCGTATTCTCGACATACCTAAGCGGTGGAATATTTTCCAATGAGAAGTATGGAAAAATATTCCCCTGCTTACGAGCATTGGAAATTGTGTTTTCCAATGGGAATTGTACTAGAGTTTGCGCATTAAAGTCGAAAATTTGATGAAAGACCACGCGAAAGTCTAAGACATAACCAAAGATTATTGGATATCTTGGATTTTTAGTGAAATTGTAGTTAAAACATTTTTTTGGCGTATTTATAGATTGATATTATTTTATTTATGTAGGTATATTATTTTTAATTCTCTTTCACTAAAAAACTGTATAAACTGATTTTCCTAAATCATTTAGAAATTGTGGGAGCTGCTAAGGGACTGGCAAATAACACAAATTGAGTGTAGTAAATTTAATAAGATCTTTTCGAAAATTTTATTATTTTCGTTAATGAAAGAATTTCTTAGTTTCTCAAAACTTTCGTTGCTCTTCCATACAAAAACTACCTTTTCTTTTTTCAACATGAGAAAAGAAAACCTAAGAATAACTCGACAAGTTTTAATTATTATACGTAATCGAATATTTTCACTTGTTCCTCGATCATGATAGCGATTGCTCGGCACGGCACCTGCTCCAGCGCGGAGGCTCGGCAGGTAATCGGATACCCAAAAACCACAACAAATACAAATAATGCCAACAGTAAATTTTAAAATATCTTTAATGTTATTGGTTGTTTCGAAATATTCGTGGACTTAATATCAGACATACGTGAAACTACTATTTCCATGGGAATGTCTATTCCGACACGTTCGAGAATTGCATAACCTATTACCATGGGAATATAAGTAGTGGAATATTTTCCCATGGGAAAATTTTCCAATGATCTCGAGAATCGAGCCCCTGGAGGACTTTGAAGGTTTTAATGTGGAAACATGGTTTCAACAAGATGGGGCTACTTGCCATACCTCAAACCAATCCATTGCCGTTGTCAATGAACTTTTTCCGGGAAAAGTGATCTCTCGTCGAGGCACCATCAACTGGCCCCCAAGAAGCCCCGATCTTACTCATCTTGACTTTTTCTTATGGGGCTACCTTAAAGAAAAAGTCTATACCAACAAACCAAGAAATTTAGTGCAATTGAAGGACAAAATCCGCACCGAAATGGCCGCCGTTCACACGGAGATGTGTAGACGTGTGGCGATTAATGTTCGTTCTCGGTTAGAGGAGTGCCAGCGACGCGAGGGTCAACATTTAGATAACATTATCTTGGCAATTAATTTTCCAAAGCTTTTTTTAAAAATTAATAAAAAAAATTCTTTTTCTGGCTTATAGTTTTTGTTTTATTGAATTTACAAATACCCCCTACCCTTTGTGGACACCTTGTATAATACAATATCTAATGCAATATTTAATGCAATATTTAATACAATATTTAATTAAATATTTAATGTAATATTTAATGTAATATTTAATGTAATATTTAATGTAATATTTAATTAAATATTTAATGTAATATTTAATGTAATATTTAATGTAATATTTATTGTAATATGTAATGTAATATTTAATGTAATATTTAATGTACTATTTAATGTAATATTTAATGTAATATTTAATGTAATATTTAATGTAATATTTAATGTAATATTTAATGTAATATTTAATGTAATATTTAATGTAATATTTAATGTAATATTTAATGTAATATTTAATGTAATATTTAATGTAATATTTATTGTAATATTTAATGTAATATTTATTGTAATATTCAATGCAATAGTTAATGTAATATTTAATGTAATATTTAATGCAATATTTAATGAAATATTTAATGAAATATTTAATAAAATATTTAATAAAATATTTAATGAAATATTTAATGAAATATTTAATGAAATATTTAATGAAATATTTAATGAAATATTTAATGAAATATTTAATGAAATATTTAATGAAATATTTAATGAAATATTTAATGAAATATTTAATGAAATATTTAATGAAATATTTAATGAAATATTTAATGAAATATTTAATGAAATATTTAATGAAATATTTAATGAAATATTTAATGAAATATTTAATGAAATATTTCATTAAATATTTCATTAAATATTTCATTAAATATTTAATGAAATATTTAATGAAATATTTAATGAAATATTTAATGAAATATTTAATGAACTATTTAATGAAATATTTAATGTAATTATTAATGTAATATTTAATGAAATATTTAATGAAATATTTAATGTAACAATTAAATACCTGCCTCGAACAATGTTGTAACCAACAATATTGCAATAAGGTTTTTAGCAACAATATAGTACTATACTTACTTTCTCTTAAAATTTATATTAATAAGGATCATTTTAGCATACTAAAGTTGCCTCGGGGAAAACAAGATTGTAACAAGAGTTTCGTTGTTTTAAAAATGTATCCTGTTAAATTAGTTTTTCGATAGTTACAACCTTATTCGGGGCAAGTATTCATTTAATGTATTTTTAATGCAATATTTAATGCAATTTAAATTCAATATTTATGCAGTATTTAAAGCAATATTTAATACAATATGTAAGGCAATATTTAATGCAATATCTAATGCAATATTTAATACAATATGTAAGGCAATATTTAATGCATTATTTAATGCAATATATAATGCAATATATAATGCAATATATAATGCAATATTTAATGTAATATTTAATGCAATATTTAATGCAATATTTTGGTAATTTTTATAAAGATGGCTTCGTAAAATACAGGGTGATTCAAAATTGAGTGCAGATTTTAAGAACGTATTTATCAGCCAAAAATAGGAAAAAACTTTCATATAATCGTATGTCCTAACTTGCTTCGTTTTCTAGATACAGGGTGTCAAAGTTTTTTAAAAAAATCGTTTTTTTATCAATTACTTAAAACTTTTCAGCTGATTTAAATAAAATTTGGTAGGCTTATTTGTCGTCATAAGGGCCTTCCTTTGGTGAGAATAACATAAATTTATTAATTCCAGTGGCGTCTCAGGGGGCTAGCTACTTGATACTTATAGGTAAAATTATGGTACGACACTGCTTTTTTGACAATTAAAATTTTTATTAGATTAAGCGGTTATTAATGTAACTTTCTTGCCTCTTGAACTTTACTTGTATCTGTGGTTGGCCCTATTAAAACAAGAGATTAATTTAATTTCTTGCCGATGAGAGTTGCTGAAAGTTCTGCAGTTGGGCAGTCGACGATGAAGAAATCTTAACGAACTTCAAGCGCGTTTCCATCAGCCAGACCATAAACTGCAAGGTGCTCGAATGAAAATGGTTATTTTCCATTCTTAAAAAGATCACACAGCCCCCTAGGTTTTTTTTAGTAATTTTCAGTAGTTTTTTAGAAAATGAAAACAGAATTATTAATTAAATAAAATCACACTTTGAGACACCACTGGAATAAATAATGAATGAAATTTCATAATACAAAAATTTAGACAGACCTATTGGGCGACAATCTCCATCATTTAGTAATTAATTTTTTACTTGTTTTAATATAGACAGGCACATATTTTGATTTCTTTCTTGGAAAAGTATCAAGTAGGTAGCCTCCTGAGACACCACTGGAATTAAAAATTTATTTTATTCTCACCAAAGGAAGGCCCTTATGACGACAAATAAGCCTACCAAATTTTATTTAAATCGGCTGAAAGGTTTTTAATTAATTGATAAAAAAAACGATTTTTTTTTAAAAACTTTGACACCTTGTGTCTAGAAAACGAAGCAAGTTAGGACATACGATTACATGAAAAATGTGTCTTATTTTTGGCTAGTAAATACGCTCTTAAAATCTTTGCACTCAATTTTGAATCACCCTGCATGTATAATGTAAATTTGTCGAAATTTGCTGACAAATTAACGTTCGGACGAAATTCTTTTTATCCATTAGAAATGAAAAAACAACTGCCAACAGTTAGTAAGCGTCAGTAAATATGTTATAATGACATTAGCAACAACATATTTATTGTTAAAATAAAAAGTACTTGTAATTTCGGCGGTAAATCATGGCAGAAAATAGCAGAAGATATCCAAATGTCAAAATCGACCATCGAAGATGTAATAAAAAATACGTGTGGCACTCGGGGACTGCCGCGGTAAAGCTATTGCATAGCATTTTTTATCAACTTATACAATTGTAATTATTTATTTTATTTAGCCAGTATTTTTTTTCTTTGATATTAATTCAAGTTTCACTTTTTGAGCGTGGTGACCGATAAGAAAACGAATTTTTTCTTTTATTAAATAAATGAGAAGTTAATAATGTTAAAGTTGATATAAATTTGATTTTAATTTAATTTTCTTTAAATTTGATTTAAATTTGATTTGATTTATGGCAACAAGAAAAATAATCTAAATAAATTTAGATTTTAAGGCCAAAGAAAAAAGCCCTTTATTAAAGAATAAACGTCTTATCTGGGCAAAATCCAAGTTAAATTGGACCAAAGAAGACTGGGCTAAAATCATTTTTAGCGACGAGTTAATAAAATTTAATGTTTGTGTTGTCAATTATCGGAAATTTGTTATCAGAACACATTATGAAGTAATAAAGATTGTATTAAAAGTACTGTGAAATTTCTAGGCAAATTTGACTTCGTGGAAAGTATCAAGAAACTTACTACCAAGTACAAGGCAGCATTAAAAGGAAAATGTGGTTTTCTATCAAGTAGGTGCGTCTTGCCACACGGCTAAAACTGCAAAAACATATTTTGGAGACAATCAAATTCGCGCCTTAGCCTGGCTATGGCATCACATGAAAATGTCACTTGGCGCGTTTTATTGCTCAATCTTTTGCCACCGGTGTGGAAAGTCTGAACAGAATGAGCGTTTTATTGTATCGATTGATTCATTCCGCTCAAACTTCTCATTAGGCATTCCAACGACCTGTCAAACAATAGGTGCCAGTGGGAAATTCTTGTATATTTAAGGGGGGTAGCGACATAGTCTTGCAACTTGGACGCTATTTTTATTCGAAGTAGTACTCGCCAAGCCTGCCAATTTATGAAGAAATGTATAGGTGGGTTTTTTAAATATTATTTTTATTGTGTTTGACATAAAATATTTAAATGTAATCCATTATTCATGATTTTACGTAAAGTAGATAGAATATATCATATGTCGCCACCCTTAGATATACCAAACCTGCCCACTGGTAATTCATTTGTTTGGAATGCCTAATTCGGTGAATTTTGATCGAATGAAGGGAATGAAAAAAGTGGGGGGTATTGGTATATCAAATTTATGTGCCAAACATACTTTATTAGTAAGGTTATGAGTTATAATACTTATAATTTTTAATTATTTTTATCATCGTAAAATTCGAAAATCGTAATTCAATTGGGCTTTGGATCGTTGACTCTGATACAGGTTGTAAAAAATGGAAGAAATTGTACAGGATGAAAGTGGACAATATTTCTGGTTCAACAAAGACAGCATATTTTATTTATTGTTTACATGTATGTAACAAATTGAGATTTCGCTATAACATCATTGGTCATACTAGAAGTAAATATTTTGAATTATTAAAAATAATTTTATACTTCATACGTCTCGATAATTAATCTAATAATGTCAACTGGAATTCTTGGTGCAGCTAATAGCAAATGATTATTAAGTTGCAATACTTCCAAATATCTGTAATAATATTTCCATTTTTAAATTAATATTAACTATTTCTATGGGCGGGATAATGGATAAATCAAACGATGATTTTAAATTTGACATTCTTGACAGATGACAATTTTATCGTTTTATTGCGTTTGCAAATTCTGTTCAAACTTTTTCTACTAGAGAATGGATGAATAAAACGCACCTACTGAGAAATAGCCCCCGGCGAACGATTCCAGCACTCAAGGCCAAAATACGAGATATTTGGAATTAATTTACATCAGAATATTGTAAACCTCTTGTGGACACTATGCCGAAAAGAATTCATGCGGTGATAGATGCGAAAGGTGACGTCATAATAATTCCCTTACAAAGTTTAATAATTACATTTTTCCGGATATTGTTTATCATTTTATTTTGTTATATCGTTAAATATCTAAACATTTTTCTGAAAAAAATGTAACTTTTTCATTCCAATAATAATCATACTTTCGAGCGAAAAACAAATCTTAAACATAATGAATGTCTTGTATAAAAGGTATCCGTCCGAACATTTAGTTGTTAGGGATCGTATAATAAACAAAGGCACAGATATGTGTTCACTTTTATACATCGGCATATCAAAAGTGCTAGGCGGGGTCATGCCCCCAGATGTTAAAATTCTTACAATCCATGAGCGTTTTATTTAAAAACATGCTAAAAAGTAAATTCGGCCTGGAACCGCCCTTGTTGATTTGTATTTATTTTTCGTATTTACCACCGTAGCCTTTTCCAAAGGTAGCGGTTACCGATTGATTTTTGTAAATAAGAACGTAACAAAAAACATCTAATAAAATGTGTAGCACCACAAGTGATAATTTAATTTTCGCCGTAATCTATCTATTTCAACTATTTCGATGCGAGCATAAACAATTTTTAATTGGATTATTTCTATGAATAGCTTTACTGTTGTAATTGCAGGTAGCGTGCTATCAATTCAAATTTAATTGATAGTTTATATAGTGGAACACAGCCAGATCATATCAGAATTACGAATTACATGCGATAAAAACAAAATGTGACTTTAAATGTATACCTACCCACATTAACGATATTCGCATGTATTTTTATCCACCTTTTGCCATGTTGCGTGCCAGTTCAATTCCCCTTTACCACTCTCCCGAATTACCTTTTTATCAACACTAACTTTGCACCCACCACTTTTTTTTTTCACCTACCTTACTTCTCAATATTATTTATTTAACCTACTGCTTTTGTTATTCTTCTCTTATCTGTAGATGTTCCAAACATATAAGTAACTATTTATGTTTCAACTTCCCCTAATACGTTTACATATTTATAATTGTGTCCCCTCATGTGATCCCGTCCATCCACCACAACATCATCTTGTTAAAAGTGGTAGTAACCTACTAGGTGCGGGTCTAGCTTAAAGTTTGATCGTAGTGTTGTTGTCCTCAAATGGTCTCCTTTGACGCCTGCGACAAGATGTGTACTACCTATGTAAATTTCGTTTTAATTTAACTGGTACCAGATCATCACACCACATCATCTTCACAGTCTTTGAATTCATACAAAAAGCGTTAAGGCTGAAAATTTATTTTAGAGTTGCGACTCTGATAGACAGCAGCTCTAAAGGAAATTCTCTCATCAGAAATGAAATAGCGACAGGTGAAAAACTACGTAGAAGACCTGATAGGATTGTCAAAACAAAGTCAAAACAAAGTGAGCTTAGCCTGGGTACCAGACCACCAAAGATATCAGGGCAATGAAAATGTCGATGAACTAGCCCGAGAAGGTTCAGATAAGGCCATGACAGGCCCCGAACCCTTTTGTGGAATTGCTAAGGCAGTGTGCAAGGCATCCATCAGACAATGGATGCAAAAAGACACTCAAGAATTATGAAACAACTATCCAGGATTGAGACAGGCCAAACAGTTCATTAAGGAACCATGGGCCAAGTTCACGAAATACCTACTGGATCAAAAACGACAACGACAACAGTAGGTCTTCTTACCGGACACTGTCGCCCTAAGAAGGCACATGAGTGTCATCAATCCAGCAGAAGAAGCAACATTGTGCAGGTTATGTGAAGAATAAGAGAAAACATCAATCTACGTACTGTGTCAGTATGAAAGCTTGGCTCGATTGAGGTTTCTACTACTAGGTGAAGAAACGCCAGATGCATGTAACTGCTTGCGGGAGCCACTGTCAAATCTACTAAGTCTAATAAAAAAGAAAGGAACGACCTTCTGATAAACCCCAAATAAAACACAAATCGTAATCCTTATGCGAAACCCAATGTTAGAGGTCTAAAAGAACAAGTCAAGTAAAAATATAGGCCTAATTCTAGATAGTAAACTTACTTGGAATAACACTTGGTATATAAATGTAAAATTTAAATCATTATCGGAAGAAAATCTGGGAAAACATGGAGATTAAAACTCACAAAGGTCCATTTGCTAAAGCGATTGTTTGATGGCTAAAAAAAGTAAACCTTAATGTCATCTACTCTAAGGAGTACCTAAAGAAGCTGACATAGGATTGTGTTGCAGAAGAAAATTATTCTAAACGTTCCGCCCCATTGATCTAGTCATAAAGAGGAAGACAGGAATTAGTTCATACAGGCTGTAGTTATCTACAACTGCAAGAATCCACTGGACTAAGTAAAAACATTCCAGACTAGCACAAGAGTTACATGGTCCTATACTAAATATAGATTTAGACTACATGACATGGGCACTAACCGTCAATAAACGCTTCCCAGGTAAATCAGGATGTCAACTTCACAACATATAGTATGACTATCAAAGTACTTCTTTAACACCCCAGAAAAATAATGCCACGTAGTTGAAATTTGCCTTATAAAATGATAATAATAATAATACTCTCCCTAATTCACCCCCTTACGAGTGAATTTCAACCCCTGAAGTCGACTGAACGACTTGTGTAGGGGAAGGGACGGCTATTATTATTATTATTATTTGCCGTGGCGCTCCGGGACGACTTAAAGATGATTGATGGTACCATTTGACTTACAGGTGAGGAAAACCCGGAAAACCTCACCCACCATCATTATAAAATGATAAATGTATTTATTTAATCATAGTATGTAGAACATCTATTTAATGGAGTCTATAGCATTAATGATATTATCTAAAACAATTATAAATTTGAGGGTTAAAATGACTGTACAATAATTATGATTCCCTAATATAGTTCTGCAGATTCCACCTACGTCTGAAGATTAATACTTTCTCTTTTCATGGGACTAACAGCAAATCATATTTTATAACATTCCAAATAGATATACTATACTATTTCTACTTGCTGTCAAAGTAAGATAGATAGTGGGGAAAAAACTACTTAGAATATATAGAGGAAAAAACAGAGGAAGGTTGGGTGAGACGCGCAAAAACAACGAAATTTATGCATTCTATAATGAACCAACAGTAAATAACAGGCGTAAATTGTAATTGAAGAGGTTGCAGTGGGACATCTGGAACGGTTTAAATAGAACAGAATAGATATTTTAAATACATAGTGCGAAAGATACAAGAAGGGGGAAGAAGAATAGAGGAAGGCCGAGAAGCAAATGGAAGGAAGCAGAGTTGCAAGATGTTGTAAGGACTGGAAAAGTCTGGCAACATACAGAGCAAAATGAAAAAAAAAAAAAAAAATACAAAGCTATAGACCCGAAAGCTTTTTTTATAGCCTATATACATACAAGAACAAAGAAATGTAAGAAAAAACTACTTAGCTCCATTTTTACTTCCCTCTATAAAAGGGAAGTATTGTAATCGTGAAAAAGTCACCTTTCGAGATTATTGTAGATTTTCACGATTCAGGGTTTCTAGATTACAAAAAACATGTTTCCCCATTCTCTCGGTCTGTCTGTTGGCGCGATAGCTCAAAAACGGCTATATAGAAAAACTTCAAATATTGTATGGAGATAATGTTCTTTTCTGGCTCGAAAATAGTTATACATACTTCCGATCACTTATATACAGAGTGAGCAGTTTTTAAAATAAAAATTATTTTTAAAAATCGATTTCGACTAAAATTGGTATCTGAGAATTTTAGAAGCCAAACATTACAGATCCTAAATAGGTTTTTAAAAATTCAAAATGGAGCTGAAAGGAATCGTATTTAATCAAAAAAGGTCTCCCTTGAATGGATATAATAAAAATTGTCCTTTTGGTTTGTGTAACTGGACCATTTTAAAAGCAGCCAATTATTATTGTTCAATAACGGTGATCGTGACGAATAATACCGAGTGGACGGAAGTGAGAATTCGGGTGGGATCAAGAGGAAGATCGATGGAGAGAGAAATGTGAAAAACGGTTTTTGGTTTGGTGGTTTTAATTTTAAATTATTAAAATTTAAGTGCTTAGGAGTTCCCTGTTTTTACAATTTCTATATACCGGGTGTGGTAGAGGGAAGTTCTGGGTAAAATATTTTACCGATTTTTTTAACTTTTCTATTGTGTTACGTTATTTTAATTTTCAAAAACTTTCAGAAATAAAAAGGTTTTTCGCTTAGTGAAAATTTCAATATATTTGTCGTGTCGTGACATAGTTATTTAAAAATTATTTAAATAAATTAGTAAACAATATTAAACAATAATTAATGTATCAATAGGAATGGTCATGTATACACTAAAAATCAAGTAAAAATAATGTAAAAGTAAATTAGCATAATGCAAACGTTTCATGTGTTTTTTTTTTGTCACAAAATGTGATCTGTTGAAAAAGTTGTATATATTTTAATATAAATAAAAATCAAAATAAAGTTATAAAAGGTACACCACAATACTTCCTAGTTTTTTTTTTTAATAAAACCTCGTAATAACTATATAAACATAAATCAATAAAATTTGGAGATAGTATTCGGTAGGTAAAAAAATATCGTGGATAGTAATTCATTTCAAGGCTTCTTCTATATTTTCTATACAGAGTGACCCATTTATAAGCAGGCCACCCTCATTTTATTTATGGAGCGATTTTGACGTTATTTTTTTAAATGTGGAAGGGGAAAGGTGTATTTTGGAGACCGACGGCGTCCAGTTTTTTTTTAAAGCTTCTTAATGCATAATAAAAAAACTTGTCAGTAATTTAGTCATAGAATCGTTAATGTTGAATATTTTTTCCTCAAATTTGGTACAGATCTATTTCAGAGGGCGCCTATTTCAGTGGCGTACGCGATTTTTTTTCTAAAGAAATCGCTAATATGGATTCTGGATTTTTCAGTCTCTGAAAATTATCTAGTATGCCTAGGTTTTTAAAAAAACTGGACGCAGCTTGGCTCCAAAATACATCATTCCCCTTCTACATTTCAAAAAAAAATTCGTCAATATAGCTCTATAAATAAAAAATTTATAAGGGTGGCCCGCTTTTAAATGGGTCACTCTGTATACCAAATTTTATTTAAGATATAAATAATTACCCATGATATTATGCGTTTAACATTTTAATTTTGTAGTGAAATTCGGAAATTACGCCGCAGATAAAAAGTATTAACCTTCGGAAGAATAAATATAACAAAATACGTTTGTAAAGGTCGAGTTTGGTGGAACTATATTTATTTAAAAATATTCAGATTATTCAGTTTCTTACGCCTACTTTAGTAAGAGTAAAACGAGCTAGCGAAAATAAACAGGTCAGATGGATATCGATAGAAAATTAAATAAAAACCCCAATTATTTTTAGTAGCCATAATTCGACATAAAGGTGCGTATAAATATGACGCGCCGAACTCGGGCCGTACCTGCGTCGTCCCAATAACGGGCCAAATTCGTTCGATTTGTACGGTGCTATGAACCTACCACGCCACGCGCCAAATAGGCTGAAGTAGGCCCGTTGGTTTCTATCGCGCGATAGATCCACAACACCGTACAAATCTGACAAACCTGTACTCGTTGTTGGCCCAGACACGGCTCTGGCCCGGCACGGTATATCTATACGCACCTTAAGACATCTAAGCGTGTATATACCTCATTTTCTCTATCAATTTTGTGTTCAAAATAAGAAATTTACCTATCTTTATAACTACCTATAGGCTAGAGAAAAAAGGAGTGCAGTAATTTAATTTGCAGACCGTAGTACAGGTGCAAGAGGTAGACATTTTATTTATAGCTCATCCTTTAATGCTTATTTGTAGTTAAAATAAAAATTTTAAAACATCTGATTGGCCTAATAGAAGTGTTCGTTTAGATTTAATCATGTTTTCATGGAATTAACTGTAATAAACATTTTATTTTGACAGATAAGTCAGACTTTATTTATTCATAGCCGTATCGTATGTATTTTAATTGATTCGTAATTTTGTATTAGTAAACATTATAATTTTACAGTTATATAAGAATGGCGAGTGCACAAGAAAACAATATCGTACCTAATGCATTTAATAATCTTCAAAAAGACTTTGTTTCACTTTCTGTGGACGAAATAGCCACTAAATGTGTGACCTATATTGGAGTATCTAAGCGGATAGTGTATAGCATAATAAAAAAGATACAGTTATTGGTGAAGTCTCACATCCGAAAACGGCCTCAGGAAGAAACAAGACCTTTATTGAAACTTGGGTAAAAAAATTAATAAGGCAAATAGTACATTCTTTTTCTTTTTTCGAAATAAAATTCCTACACTTAAAAAATTACACACAGAAATAAAAATAAACCCACTTTTCCAAATATATCATAGTTTCATCTGTAAAAAATATTACATGAATTAAATTTTCGTTGCAAAAACGTGACAGAAACAGCTTTTTAACAGAGAAAGACGAAATCATTGCGTGGAGACATGATTATTTAAGGAAAATAGCGGACGCAAGGAATCAGCACAAACAGGTATTTTATTTAGATGAAACATGGGTTAATAATGGACATACAGTAACAAAAATTTGGCAAGATACCTCCATCAAAACTAAAAAAACAAGCCTTTACGGAAGGGGTCTCTTGTGGATTAAAAAATCCAACAGGAAAAGGAAATCGTTTAATAATAACTCGCATTGGAAGCATCGATGGATTTTTGCCAAATGGTTTATTAATGTTCGAGTCAAAGAAAACAAAAGACTACCATGAAGAAATGGATGGCCTTGTTTTAAAATTGGTTTCAGAACATTATAAAAAAATAGCCCGGGTTCAAATCTAGGATGGGGACAAGTTGAATTATTTTCTTTTTCTTCACTCTTGTTGCACAAACTACTATTTTCATTCAAAATTTAATCTACAAAGTGTATACCATTTTATATGACGTGACCTTATTTATATTATAGAAACTTATTTTGCAAAGTACGTCTATGGAATGTTACGTTATATCCCCACTTTTACTGCACTTCTCTTTTATTCAGATTATAGTTATGAATCTAAATAAGACGAACATTGAACATTAAGGTAAAAAAAGAAATTTGTTGCCATGTCTAAAGAGAACCAGCCCTCATGAGACATTCAGGAAACAGGGTCTGCAACGGCACATCACTTACTGGGCGCCAGTATTGTTTTCTGATGCAATTCACACCGCGAAAGACTTGTCGCAGGTTTATTAAAGTGTGAAAAGTGAATATATTGTCGTCTTCTACGATAATAAAAATTGCTTTAATACTAAACTATAAAGAACAAGGAAATGCAAAAATATATAAAAAAATGAATGTATAAAATTCTAAACAAACCTAATGAAGGAGAATTTGCAACGTCGTGTGCAAACTTTAAGATGACCAAAAAATTGTATTTTTTTTATTAATTTATTTAACGTCGGTCTATTTCTAACTACTAAGGTTTAAACACCGACCCCAAAATACAAAAAATTTTGCCGAACTCTCTGTTCCAACCAGATGTAGGAATCTTTAACTATCCCAACGTCAATAGACTCGGGATCGACGGCTTTATATCTCCTCCTAAAATGACACAACCCACGCTATAGTTCGTACTCATTGTTAAAAACGCCTGCCAGCTGTGGTATGCAACTACTCAGCCAATTTGTTTGGACTTTATAGATACGCCAACTTTCATAAGTACTAACTGCGTGCGGCCTTGCTATCGATACACAATAGTGAACCTGCTAAGCCGGGCTGCTACCCCAAAATTGTTTTTGATATCTTGTTCTGATGAAAAACAGGCTCTATCTTCACTTGTCGCTCTTCTAAACTAACCCCACGAGTATTCAGACATGTCGGAATCACCGACCTTAATATTAACTGGATGGCTACATGTCTAAACCCTACACATTATTTTTAAGCGGATATGGGTGAAAAAACGGTCCGTGCGTATGACAATTTGGACGCCAGACTATGTCACGTCATTGGTGTACTACGATAAGTTATATTATTTTTTATTAATAACGTGTTAGTTCAATTATTATTATTGGAACATTTATTTTATCTGCGTATAGACAATTTTCTAATGACTTTCTTAATTAAAAGGTGTTCTAATTGAATATAATAAGAGTTGAATTAAATTTGTGTTCCCTTTTAGTTCATTTGGATACGCACATGTGGGCGCCAGCCTGTCAAATGGCAATTCGCAAGCAACCTCAGCAATATATTGTTTCAAAAGAACGTCACATACAACGTAATGGCCGTAGCTTGCCGAGACGTTGTACGTATAATAGGGCGAAGAGAAAGGTACTTTTTTGATCCAGTGCCTTGCACTAAATTGAGAATCATACTTAAGTATTAAAAACAACTCTGATTCATCTGTATCGCACTTACAATTTATGTCATTTATGAACATAAAAAAAAATTCTGTTTATTTCCTATATTAAAAATAATTAAATGACAACAGGAAAATAAAAAATGAATTTCAATATTTTATATCTTTATGGCAGACAATATAAAATATATAATATAACATTTGTTATGTTCCCACGCTATAACATTAATATGAATAATGTTTCCGGAACTAAATATCGATACGACAGCCAATATGATGCTCATTTCTGCAATGGTTACAGAACAATACATAAAAATATGAACATCTTCGATATTTAGTTTTTAATGCCTAATTTCTAATTGAAACAAATATATCGATAACAAGTGCAAATTTTACGACGCGACATATGTAGTATCCAGGCCTGCTATAATCCCTTAAGGCCCTGTCTGCCTCATTTGGACCTTTTACGGTCTCCATTTTCCTGTTAGCCAAGAACATTGATAGAATAACCAATCTCCGAAACCCCTATGATACGCTCATGATCACCGACAGTCGACGTGAAGCGTCATAGTCTAAAAAATGCTGGATCCGCGTAGTATGTTCGGATAAACATAACAGTGCTAAATTTCTGAACAGGAATACTATAATTCTAACTTTATACAAAAAAATGTATATTTTTTTCAGGAAAACCAATTACAGTCTGTTTGCTATACTTACGCGCGTTTCGGATTAAAAATTTTATGAGTATTTCCAGGTAAGTACCCGAAAGTTTGACCTGTTCTTTGGGGAAATATCAACTGGTTAAATGAAATGAAAAATAATGTACAACTTTTTAATTAAATAATAATCTAGTCTAATGTGGCTATTATAAACCTAATAATAATTTTATATTACACTTCACACAGAAAATATGGTCTATGTATAATAAGAGGGTTATTTAGCTCAAATAAAATATTTTCTAACATAAAAATTTGTTAAATGTAGGGAATTTCAAATGAAAAATAAAAAAATTGAACTTGCCAACAAAAATGAAAATCAGTCATTATCATCCAAAATATCATAATCGTCATTACATCACTGTCATCACCATTAATTGTTATTATGATTGGACTTATTTCGTTTATTTTATTTTCACGAGTCCACCAATCTTCTATTAGTTTCTCGCACTTGGATATACAGTTCCGCCACACTTCTGGAGTTGCAATTGAAAGTGCTTTTCGCCAAGTTTCCCGAACTGCGTCGTCACTATAATCATTAGGCCCAATATGGTTGTCATAATATTGTTTTGCTATTCCCCATATATATTCGATGGGATTAAACTGGCAATGATACGGTGGCAGACGTAAAACTTGATGACCGTAACTTTCAATAATCTGATCCACAACAAAGGTTTTTGGTTTTGCGTGTATATTTGCCAAGCGTAATAATTCTGATTTTAATATATATTGAGGAAATGGTACATATTCCTTTGTCAACCATTCTTTAATTTTATCAACAGTCCAAGAATTCGTTGGACTTTTGTTTAATACTTCAGAATGGTAAGGTGTATTGTCTAAAATAATTACGCTGGGCTCACTTAAACCTGGGAGAAGTTTTTCATGCAACCATTTTACAAACATTTATGTGTTCATATTGTCGTGATAGTCACTGGATTTTGATTTAGATGAAAATATTAAATCAGCACCTTCTATAAAACCCGATTTCCCTCCTGCATGTAAAATTATGTGTCGCTTCCCTTCTCCATCGGCATGTTTGATGGACTTTACGTTATCATCTTGCCATATTCTCTTGGTTGCACCCCTAGAAAATATCCATGTTTCGTCTAAATATATAAAATTCGCCCCTTCTTCTTTAAATTTAGAATATTTTCTTAGAAAGTTAATTCTCTTGTGCACGACAGAACTTCTTTCACAAAGGGCCTTTCTGTTATCCTCCTTTTGAAATTTGAAACCCAAGTTATGTATCACTTGCCATAGACTTGTTCTGCCAATGTCGTCAAATTTTCTATCTATTAATTCCGAGAGAATTGTATTTAAGGTCACATGTTCCTTGTTGGCCCTCATTCGATAAATGGTATCACGAATTTCAAATTTCTTTCCATCTGGAATATCTTTCGTTTTCAATGATGGGCGAGTTTTGCGGTGATCTTCTTTTGGCAGTTCACTATTGTGATTTTGCAATACTCCTCTTAATTTGGTTTCACTAATTCCTAGAGCATCGCATACGCGTTGTACAGACATTACCGATTTGAAAGGACCGCCATTTTCTTTTTCATCCGTAAAATACTTATGTACACTACAAATTAAACTATCTACATCTAACACACGTCTAGGCATTTTTAACATTTCCACTAAATTTACAATATACATACAATGTCAACACTTGCAAAGAATCAATTCAACTGCAATATTTGTAACAAATTTAGTACCTACCCTAATGTTATTTTAATTTAAATCTGACCATTAGGGCAATTTTACCCAATTTCTTGGGAAGAGGCTTATTGGAACTGGTTGTCAATGACTAATTTGCATAATTTTGTTAATCCGAAACCCGCGTAAGGATAGCGAACAGACTGTACAAAACTAATTTCCTGAGTTTTTAAGATATTGCATAGCTTTTATCGCGGGTTTTGAGTGGCGACCGAATCAAGAAATTTCGTAACACCGTAACGAAAATAAACCTAACACCCCCACTCCGACCGGCACAACAGTGTGACGTTAAAGCCATGGAATGTTATATTGGACCCTATTCGTATTAGTATGAAGCGAAGTTAAGTATACGTCTGCGGACTGGAACATTTATGCAATACAAGAACTAGAAGAGCTTCTATAAATTGGTATCACAAATGTTCCCGACAATTAAAAGTTTAGGTAATTCTAAAAATACTAGTAATTTAGACAGACACTTTTGAGAGGGTTTAATTGCCGGCCAACATTAATAAGTCTTATTTACTGTAGAAAGAGATTTTAAATTCATATTTCGGAGTATAATAGAAAAATGCATTTATTTAGATGACTTATGTTTAAACTTTTAATCTCTCAAGATTAAAAATTATACAATTAAGTAATAATGATACTTTTATAGTTCTTAAATCATGTATTTATGTGATTCCATTAAATTACAATATAGGTATCATTTGACATGATAAAATTTTTCGTAAATATTTGTAATAAATTGTTATATATTATTATAAGCGATTCCAAACAACTATCAATATGTCCTCGGTGGCGCAAAGCGCACAGTAGTCGTAATGTGGATAGTGTGGGTAACAAGTTGGTGGTTCGAGCCCCGAAAATTTTAGTTTTTTTTTTCTTAAAAAAAAGGAAAAATATTGTTTTATTATTTCACAGTCTTGGTAATTTAAAATGTTTTGTTTTTAAAAATTATATACTTATTCAATGCATAGTGGCGCATAACGAGGTTCTTTCAAGTTCAGCTAATTTTAAAAATGCAAGCTACCAGTGGAGACTTCGTTTATTTAAATTCAAAAAAATAGGAATAGTATATTACATTATAAGTGTGGAAAGTGACATTTTTCACACGAGTGGGAAATATTGTCGCGCGAGGCACAAGCCGAGTGCGACTATCACACGAGTGTGGAAAATCACTGAATAAGTATATACCTTTTAAAAACTAAACACATTTTAAATTACCAAGACTGTGAAATAATAAAACAATATTTTTCCTTTAAAAAAAAAAAATTTCGGGGCTCGAACCACCAACTTGCTATCTACACTATCCAAATCCAAGTAGGTGTATGTCGTCTATGTACAACAGTGAATAGCTGTACGCGTAAAATTTGTGTATAAAGTGTTTTAAATATGAATAAACAAAGTGTATTTATTAATGAAGAAAATGAAAAAATAATGAAAGAAAATGAGTGAGTACTCTATGTACATACATTTTATTATTATCACAAATGCAGTATTTAGTACCTTTTAGCCCAAGAGCCCACTGCAAATTTTGACCGTCATCTGATAATGACATGAAATATGCTCCAAAGACATGTAACAACATTGTACTTTACCAAATTGCACCTGTGCCAATCCCTATCCTGAGCAAAGTGGTTAAAACATTATTTTATAAACCTCTAGTGTCAATAATAAAAATCACTGAATAACCTACATGTATTGTAAGAAATTAAAAATATTTTAAACAATATTAACTTCTCATTTATTCAATTTATCGGTCACCACGCTCAAAAAGTGTAACTTGAATTAATATCAAAGAAAAAACTTGAATTAATATCAAAGAAAAAAAAATACTGCATAAATAAAATAAATAAATAATTATAATTGCATAAGTTGATAAAAATGCTATGCAATAGCTTCACCGCGGCAGTCCCCGAGTGCCACACGTTTTTTTATTAATTGATTATTTTAGAATAACCTCATACATGTTCCACTTAAAAGGAATTGCATAAAAATGTTATGGAAAACATTTTATTACAATTATTTTGTATTACCACAAACATCCCTTTTATGTGACACCAATTTAAAATAAACCCTGGACTAAATCACAGAAAATTGATTTTTCATGATTGAGTTACTTTCCGTAAATTAATTTATATAAATATCTGAAAGGTTTAGGAAGAAGCCCGATAATGTATTCATCGTTTCTGAACAGCTGACCTTGTACAATTATTATTTTACTAAAATTAAAGTACTTAATTGTCACTGTTATTTGCTATGAACAATTAAAAATTATGCAGTAAAAAAGGTCCTTTTAAAACATAATCTCAATAATTACTTTACATAAAACGTAGTATTATAATAATAGAGAAACATTATGGATGTTATGTGGTATTAAGATAAGTATAAAATAGTGTATAACAACTAAATGGAATAAATTCAGTAGCTAAATTACTGTGCATATTATTTATAAAAAATCCCGAAACAAGTTAATTTTCGATTATAAAATGATGACATCCTGCAACGCGAAAATTTCACCCCTACCTTCAACCCCCTTAGAGTGACATTTGAAAGGTCCCTTCATTATCTATTCAACAATGCTTTGGTTTTACAATTTATTGCAAAAATTAACAGTAAATACAAATTAATAATATAGTTTCGTTCTTAGTAATGTAAAAAAATAAAAACATCAATCTTAACATAGGAGATATTCAAAATACATGCCTCAAACATCCTGGCAGCAACCGGTGTGAAGTTAGCAGTAACTTTTAGCAGTAAAAATTACCGAAAACACTCGATCGGAAAAACAGTGGCGTCCGGAATACAACTATTTTAATAATCTTGTCAATATGTATTTTACACACTAATATCGACAAATAATTAATATACGGTTCAAAGTAACCCTTAAAATTGATAAAAATATTTTTCCTATGAAGGAAATCAGATTCCAATTTTAATTTTTCATTTAAAAAATCATAAATACACTAACATACGCTATAGGTAAACATTTTTTCGGGTACGTTGAACAGGGTAAAATTACCCCATAAAATTCATAAAATAATTATCCTGTAAAAAATCAATAGTAGACTTACTAACATACAGTTAAAGCAAAAATCCTTCCGGACTTGTCTAACAAGGTGAAATTACCTTTTAAAATTAAAAATAAATACCTAACCTACGAAGGGTATCAAATTTCAATTTTCATAAAATAAAAAATATACTAATATAAACAGTAAACAAATCCCTTCAGGTCCGTCAAACAGGGTGACCAAGACGATTAAATCCCAACTGATCGTTTTCATAGGGTAATTATTTATTTTAAAGTTTAAGGGTTAATTTCACCCTGTTTGACGGGTCGGAAGGGATTTTTGCTTACGGTGTACTTTGATGAGTGTATTTATGATTTTTTAAATGTAAAACCAAGTTGGGATCTGATCGTCTTCATTGGGTAATTATTTATTTTGAAGTTAAAGGGTTAATTTCCCCCTGTTTGACGGGTCCGGAGAGATTTTCTCTTATAGGGTATTTTAGTAAGTGTATTTATAATTTTTGAATTGTACAACCAAGTTGGAATCTCATCGTCTTCATTAGGTTATTATTTATTTTGAAGTTTAAGGATTAATTTTTACCCCGTTTAACGGGTCCTAAGAGATTTTAGTTTACGTGGTAATTTGGTGAGGGTATTTATGATTTTTTACATGTAAAACCATCTAATTGTCTTCACTGGGTAATTATTTATTTTGAAGTTAAAGGGGGTAATCTCACCCTGTTTGACTGGTCTGAAGGGATTTCAACTTATAATGTACTTTAGTGAATGTATTTATGATTTTTTGAATGCAAGAGTAAGTGGGTGATTGCCACAAAAGCGACTAATCGCGTGTCCTGTTAATTAGTCGGAAAACTGAAATCATTAAAAAAAATTAAAATATTTCAATTTATCCAGATAAATGTCATCTAAAAGTCTACTGAAAAAAAAAAATATTTTTTTTTAATTTTAACTACTAATTTAAATTAAAATTCACTTAATATGTCAGTCCCGTGTCTGTCCCTAACCCGACGTTTGCATACATACTTTTAGGTATATATCTCTTGAAACTATTTAAAAGAAAAATAATGTTTTTCTATTTACTACTTTATTACTAGTTAGATTACTCACTGGGTAACAAATTAAAATTTAATTTTTCCTATTTTATTGCCACGTAAACTTTGTCCTGTGCTTATGAGGTCAGTTCCGTGTCCTATACTTAAAACCGCCAGAACGATGATTTAGGAGGGGGAAATACCCGACATTTCATCTCCATTGCATTTTTAACCATTTAGTTTTGTCTAGGATGCAAGCAAGTTTGCACGCATATTTGTTGTAACGCACGTGGTTAACAATTTATTGGGCCAAACATGGGTGTAATGTGTTGACTGGTCAGTCCCGGGTTCACCTATTTTAGGCAAAAATTTTATCGTTGATGTCCATTTTCATGGTAAGTTAATCCAACATCATTTTTTGTAGTTGCACTATATTTTATTTTAATTTATATTTAATTAAATAGCGTGTTTTAACCAATTTTTCTTAAAAATGTCAGTTCCGTGTTTTATTAAAGACACGGAACTGACATATCTAACCCGGAACTGACTTTTTCTATATGTTTAACGGTCGTTTGGTTTAATAGATGTTACTAACAATATTTTTTTTTATATTCAAGGAAAATAAATAATGGATAAATATCCTAAACTGACAACTGAGGAACGTAATCGGCGAAAGAGAGAAAGACAACGTGAGCGTAGAAGAAAGATTAGAGAAGACCCTGTAAAGCGAGAAGAGCAAAGAGAAAAAGAAAGGCAAAAGTACAAGAGATAGAAAGAACAAAATATAAGGAAAAGTATTAAGAACATGACTCCCAGAGAACAAAGAAAAGTACGGAAACAATGGAATAATTACACAAGAATTCATAGACTTAAAGGAAAGCAGGAAAATACTCCCCCTCCTTCTGAAAACGAAAATGAACCAGAAATAATACGCAACATCGTAACCCAAGAAAGTTTTAGAGAAAGAGGAAGAAGGATTAGTAATAGAAATAGCGTCAGACGATATCGGACAAAAAAGAAAACATTGAAACACGTAGAATATTACAGAAAAAAACTTGAAAAATATAAGAAGCGATATCAGAGATTACAATTCAAAATAAATCGCAAGACTAAAAGCAATTTAAAAACAGATAAAAGCCCCGGCCTTACTACTTTTACTCGCACAAATATTATTTTGGAAGAATCTAAATCCGAAAATAATGAAAAGGTTAATGAGGTCAAGAAAAAACTTTTCTTTGGAGGTTATTAAAGATCAGCTTCGTGAGGCTTATAAACATTTAAAAACGACCAATGAAAAGTGGGTTTTCAAGAACATTGTCAACGGGGAAATTATTAAGAAATATAATTTTAAAACAACTTTAAATATGGAAAAATTAATGAATATCATAACAATGTAAAACTACAGGGTGGATCATGAAGCAAGTTCTTGGGCCAGTTGAGAAAAAAAAAGTTTCTAATATTTTTAGTACAACTGTACAAGTACAACAGAATTAGATTTTTATTTGTGGTGTTACTCATTGCTCAATTATGGGCAACTAAATTATTTTTTGTTTTCTTTTTCATTGTTCTTTAAGTGTATTATTACTTTTTTATTTTTGTATGCTTAATTCCAGAATTAAGAGTTACATGTACTAATAATGTTTTATAAAGTACTTATTTTCTAGTATAAAAGTTCCTTAAAGAACCAAAAAAGTATGTTTAAACACTATTTGACTGTTCAAGCATTTATTTTTTTACTGAAAGACTTTTTACATTTCCTTTTTTTATTTTTTATGAAATAAATGTTTCTTAAACTATAAAAAGTTTGTTTGTTTTTTATATTTTTTAAAACGCATCACGTCAGTGCAATGTTTTGTCAGACTCATACTTCAATTGTCAGTACCGTGCTTTGATTGTCAGTAACGTGCTTTGATTGTCAGTACCGTGCTTCGATTGTCAGTTCCGTGTTTGGCAATTTTTTTAAAATGCAAATATTTCAATAAAATAACATATTTCATCACATTATCATGCAAAGATTTTTACGTATGCATCTAATACATATCTTAAGCACAGTTATTACAATTATTTTTGACTTTTATCTTTCAGACACATTTACCTTCTAAATTACTCACTTTTGGGGCAATCACCCATGTATGAATTTGATCAGTTTCATAGGATAATTATTTTTTGGAGTATTTAAGGGTTAATTTCGCCCTCTTCGACGGGTCCAACGGGATTTTCGCTTGCAGTATGTTATATTAAATTTATTTATTTGATTGATTGTGAAAGAAAGTTGGTCTGAAGGGATTTTCACTTCATGGGGTAAATATTTATTTTTAATTATAAGTGTCACCCTGTTTGACGGACCCGAAGGGATTTTTTTACTGTTTATATTAGTATATTTTTTATTTTATGACTATAAAATTAAGTTGAAATTTGATATCCATCCATCCATTAAGTATTTATTCTAATTTTAAAAGTTAATTTTACCTTGTTTGACGAGGCCGAAGCGATTTTTGCTTTCATCCTTTATTGTTTAGTTCATTTATTATTTATTAATGTAAAAGTAAGTGCAAAATGTATCACATTCACAGAGTAATTATTTTTTAAAATTTTAATGGTTTATCTCTGTATGACAAGGCCGAAGGGATTTTTGCTTAAACTTTATGTTAGTAAGTCTACTATTGAGTTTTTAAATATTAAACACCTCACAAGATAATTATCTTATGAATTTTATGGAGTAATTTTACCCTATTCAACAGACCTGAAGAAATGTTTAACTATAGCCTATGTTAGTGTATTTATGATTTTTTAAATGTAAAATTGAATTGGAATTTGATTTCTTTCATATGATAAATATTTTTATCAATTTTAAGAGTTGTTTTCAACCATTAAAATAGTTGTATGCCAGACGCCACTGTTTTTTATAAATATGCACAGTAATTGAGCTACTGAATTTATTCCATTTGGCTGTTACACACTGTATAAAGGAGCATGAATCAAAATACAATCCTATAAGTACTTATTTCCTTATCAAAAAAAAAGGTTTGTGGAATGTCACCTGTTTTTTACAATAAAATTCTATAAAATAAATAATTAGGTATTTCAAGGACACATCTTGGAATAAATTAAAAATTAGTTGAATTTTGACTAGTTCTTTTGAACTGTTTTCAACTAATTAATATAATTTACAGATAAACCAGAGAAAGTAAGCTGTGAACTTGATAATCTGATAATCAACTCCAGATTTTTATCTATCAATTATTTCTTTCTGAACTAAATATAGGTACCTAATGAAAAATATTTACCTGTTTAAACTATTGGAGTAAACGGTATAAATGTGTGAAACGTTATTGTCTGCTGATAATATGAGACATTTTAATTTTTTATATAATGAAATATTTGGGTTAAAGTGTTTCTTTTCAAAAATCATATTATATAGTAATAATTTATAAGCACAAAATTAGCTTAAAATAATAGATTTTTATTTTACCCTCGCCTTTCTTTCAGATACCTAAATAAACAAATTTATATGAATGGTATGTTCAAAAGTTTTGCTAATAATTTAATTTTTATCTCTTTAGTAAATCCTGGTAAGGAACTAAATTAAAAATTTAAATGTGCATGAAATTTTTTAGTATAAAACTTTGGAGGTTTTAAAATATTCACTCTGATAGAATGAGCTTTATAGTTATTTATTTTGAGATTTTTTTTCTTAGAACAGTTTAATATTATTAGCTTATTCTTTAATCAATGCTGTTAGCAATACTTTCAACAATACAGTTCTTATAGGCTACAGTTTAGTTTTCCTTAAAATGATGACTCTTATGGTCATTTTTATTTTATTAAATGTTGTAGTTCAGGGTTGTACTAACCATGCTTATGTCAAAACATTTATGGTTAAAACTATTTTCATTTGAATAAAATATAAAACAGCGATTTAAATTATTTAATAGTTACAAATGATAATAAAAACATAAGATTAACAATATGAGATAAATGGGTTTATGCTCGGGTTTATGTTTAAACTGATAAAATTCAAAAAATTGTGGTCAGTATACTATCCAAAACATTTATGCTAATTAATTCTTAATCTGATAACAGCTTGGGTCATTTCTGGGAAGGGTCCTCTCAAATTAATAATTTTACCATACTTTTATTTTAAATGAAAGTTGTTTTGTTTTATTTAATCCAAATTTTTTTTTACTGATATTTTTATAAATTTCTTTACTTTAATTCATAGGTTCTATTTATGAGGTACCTACCTTTACCTTTTCTGACAAAAATCTAACATATGCATTGTATTTTTTGAATTCAATTATATGAATACATTTTAGGTGTAAGTTGTAAAACAATTGCTAAGTATTTGAATATCTCATGAAATTTAAATTAAACTGTAAAAGAATGATTAACTAAGACACATATTACAATAATTGTTGCTTGTAGTCACATACCTAATAATAAAAGACTATAAACTTACCTCATCTCTCCAACCCTTCAAAGCTATGAAGACATTTTCAGCCCTTAATTCTCTTAAGACTTTGTCTATTTGATCGCTTCTCTCTTCATAATCTCTAAATGCTGGATTCAGCTCAACACCATAAGAACCTACCAAAAATACCTAAAAACACACTTTTAAAAAAACCTTTTCAACAATATTTATTTTACCACCTCTGGGTATTTCAGTAGCTGCTTCATAACATCCGGCCTTACTAATCCAACTTGATAGCCCTCCACGAAGAAAGGCTTACAATCAGGAGATTTCAACCCTGAAATTTTAACAATTCATAATTAAAAAAAGGTTGTGCATGGGTGTATCTTATAAGATCAATAAGTAGCCATTGCAGGTTTAAAATGAACTTTATGGGGCAATTTTAAATTAAATATTGGCTAAAATTTATCACAAAATGGAGCAACAATGTTAGACTTACCTGACAAATAGAAGCAGTTAAATGTTTGAGCTAATTTATAAAGGCGAGACATTTCTGTTTGACCGTCCAATGACATAATGAAATGTTGTGCTTGTCTTGCAAAAGTGACAGATACAATAATTTAATGAAGTGACATATTTTTTGAATTTATATTTAAGTTGGTAGTCATAAAACATTTATTTTAAGGCAATTTTTCTAGACAACATTTAAAAAAATTGTAGAGAATCTGTCTAAAATCCATAACCATTGAAAATGTTAAGACCACATTTATATGGTCATTATATTCAATGATCATCATCCTAAATTTAAGAAGTTTTTGTTTGGAGATGGAAATAGTATTTTTGACAAATAAGAAATTTCTTAAAATTGCCTAAGAACATTTCGACGTAGGTATTTTTAATTTTTCAAGCTTTATGTTGGCTGTCCTACATGCCAGTACATGCCACACAATAGGTTCTTTCGTTCGTCCCACTGGTGTAGTAATGAACTACACCAACTCACACCCATACCTTTCGTTTGGCCCGGTGTAAAACCCACTATACCTTCCTGTCGGCGATGTGGTGTACACTGGTGGGAATTTTCTCCACCAGCTATTTAGCAGGAGTGATTTACACTCGACAGTGTGTATAAGGAATAAGGAGGAAGTAAATTAAAGAAAATAAGGTGGTGTAACTGGTGTAATTTACACTGGTGGACATTGCACCAACAGCGAACGAAAGAACCTATATTTTGACAACCGGGCATTGTGACGTGTAAAAAATTAATTTCTCTAATTTTTCAAAATATATCCCATTAAAATGAGCTCTTTTAAAAGAGACAAAAAGGAAGAAGAAGATGGTAAGTGAATTCATGAATACGGTGTTAAACATATTACCGTATAACTTTTATAGGAGGTATTAATCTTTTCCAAAACATTGAGAAAACAACCGTTTTGCAAGAAGCTCGGGTTTTTAATGAAACAAGTGTAAATCCAAGAAAATGTACCCCTATTCTTACAAAACTACTTTATCTTTTGAACCAGGTAAGTCATAGTTTCTCCCTAGTTTCCCCATTAATAATAAATGATTTCAGGGTGAAAGCCTCAGTGTCAAAGAAGCTACAGATGTTTTCTTTGCAATGACCAAATTATTCCAATCGAAAGACGTAATTTTACGAAGAATGGTCTATTTGGGAATAAAAGAATTGAGTTCTACTGCCGATGATGTGATTATAGTCACTTCTAGTCTTACCAAGGATATGACTGGAAAAGAAGATATCTACCGAGCAGCCGCAATTAGGGCTCTTTGCAGTATCACTGATGCTACAATGTTACAAGCAATAGAACGATATATGAAGCAAGCTATAGTAGATAGGAACTCGGCTGTTAGTTCTGCTGCTCTTGTCAGTTCCTTGCACATGACTAGAATGGCCCCAGAAGTAGTTAAAAGATGGGTTAATGAGGCACAAGAAGCAATTAACAGTGACAAGTATGATTTGTATTTCTTGAACACATGTTTCGCCTCTTTAAGATTTTTAATGAATAACTCTCAAACTTTTTTGGTGACGAAACCTTTTTGAAAAGCGAAATATTTGATGGAGCCCTAAACACATTTATAAAAAAAAAGTCTTCAAGCAAAATCATATCCTTCCCCTTAGTACCTTCTAAAAAAAAAAGATCCTCAAACCATCCCTACCTTTTATGACGATAGTACTGCTAGTAATGCTGCTCTACAACCACTTCAAATCTCTAAAACTTGTTTTTCTTCAAATCCACCACAGGTTTTAAATACAATTTTTTTTTGAGAAATCTTGTATCCAGATTACCGATATATAATTTAATTTTTCAGTGTGATGGTACAATATCATGCATTAGGACTACTTTATCATATTAGAAAGACAGATCGGTTGGCTGTAACAAAATTAATAGCCAGATTGACTAGAATGTCTTTGAAATCTCCATATGCTGCTTGTATGTTGGTAAGTTAGTAAAAATCAACTTGCTTATGTTTTTGTTTGAATTTCATCACCTCTCTAAGCAATTTGTTCTACTTTTCTAAGATATCTTTCATAATTTTATTCAAATTTCTGTTTCCTTCATAGGAAAATATATTTTCAAATTAATTTTATTGAATTAGGTATCCCTTCACCTGCATATCTTAACAATTTAGCATCTATTTTATTTCTATGCTGTTTCATTTACTCTAAAACAATTTTTCAAATTTTAGATGTATTTTATGAACTAGTTGCTGAAAAGGGGGTGTTAACTGGTATATTTTTTGAATGGTTTAAACTTTTTTCCAACAAATTTTTTATAGATCAGAATAACAGCCAAACTTCTTGAAGAAGAAGATTCTGGAAATGACACTCCCTATTTTGAATTCATAGAATCCTGTCTAAGGCACAAGTCTGAAATGGTAGTCTACGAAGCAGCCCATGCAATTGTCAATCTCAAACGTACCACTAGCAGAGAATTAGCTCCAGCTGTAAGTGTTCTGCAACTATTCTGTGGTTCTCCAAAACCAACACTAAGATTTGCTGCAGTCAGAACATTAAATCAAGTAGCTATTTCTCACCCTGCAGCTGTTACAGCTTGCAATCTAGATTTAGAAAACTTGATTACTGATTCTAACAGATCAATTGCTACTTTGGCTATAACTACTCTGTTAAAAACTGGTAGGTTGACAAACATATTTTACTAACAAATATTAACAAGGTTTTATCTTCTAGGTGCTGAATCATCTGTAGACCGTCTCATGAAACAAATTGCAAGTTTCGTTTCTGAAATCAGTGATGAATTCAAAGTTGTAGTTGTCCAAGCCATCAAGGCACTAGCTCTCAAGTTTCCTCGCAAACATAGCACACTAATGAATTTCCTGTCAGCCATGTTAAGAGATGAAGGAGGTCTGGAATATAAAGCATCTATTGCTGATACTATCATAACTATTATTGAAGACAATCCAGAAGCTAAAGAGTCAGGTAAGTGTATTTAAATGACAGAATTTTAAAATCAGAATATTTTAGCAGAATAAAAAAAAACACATTTCCTTCTAGGTTTGGCACATTTGTGTGAATTTATTGAAGATTGTGAACATGTTTCTTTAGCTGTAAGAATTTTGCATTTGTTGGGAAGAGAGGGTCCAAAGACAAAGCAACCTTCAAGGTAAGTAAAAAGGTGGTCCAGTATTATATACCAAACAAAAATACTGGTATGCAATAACCTAGTATATAAAATTAAAATTGAAGAAAAATGTTAAAACACAGGGGAGTTCAAAACCTATAAAATCAATTATGTTGTATAGATCACAACCACAGAATTGAAAATGTTGAGTCAAGCTTGAGATTAGTAAATAAAGGTGTACCACAGGGCTCCATCCTTGGTCTTCTTCTTTTTCTAATTTATACAATGGAGTTAAGTAGCAATTCTGTTAACTGTAATATTGATCAATTTGCTGATGACAATTAAATCTATAGACAGTTTTTAAATATAGAGGCAGGTACAGCCTGTATGGAAATAAATCAGACGTTATCAAACATATCTGAGTATTCACGTAGACATGGATTAAAAGTCAACCCATCTAAGACACGAGCCATTTGTTTTGGTAATATAACAGAAACTCTGAGAGATAATCTAAATATATCAATCGACAATTTAAAAGTAGAGCTTTACAATACAGTAAAAAGTCTAGGAGTTCACATTGACACCAAACTAAGACTTAAAACATGTCTTAAGCATGTTATTCAGAAGTCCTACTTTGCATTAAAGAATCTATATCACAGCCAATCATTCGTTAATGTGTCATTAAGAAAACAGCTTTGTGAGTCATTAGTGCTAAGTCATACTAACTATGCTGATATAGTTTATGGTCCATCCTTAGATGCTGACTTATCAGAAAGACTTCAACGAATCTAGAACTCCTGCATTAGGTTCATTTTTTGCTTAAGATCAAGAGATCACGTTTCACATAAGTTAAAGGAGTTAGGATGGCTTAACATGTATAATAGACGTAAGCTTCACATTGCATGTCAGACTTACAAAGTGCTAAAAACTGAAATTCCTGCATATTTATTAAAAAAGTTAACTTTTACCTCAGAAATTCATAACCTTGTCACTAGAAACACAGGTCTACTTGTTGTACCCAAACACAGAACAGCTCTATATGAGATCATTTTCATATAGGGCTGTCAAAATTTATAATTCACTTCTCCAAAACATCAAATTCAAATCAGGTCGTAAGTTCAAATCAGTTGAAAACTTTAAAAAAACTGTCAAGTCTCTTTTACTTATATGTTAATAAGTTTTGTTCTGTTATTGTAATGTATCTTATTTTTTATTTGGCATTTTCTGTAATCTTGTATATTGTGTTGTAGAGTGTGCATGATTTTTCTATAATGTTCAAATTAATAATCAATATTTAATTTTTAATCTTTTAATATTGTTATATATACATATCAACATAAGGGATGTATCATCCCTAATAAAAATGTCTAAATTTATTTCAAGACCAAGTATTCTCAATTACAATGTTGCTGTGGTATTGCCACTGTCTATTCGCGTACTGTTCACTGCGTTGGTCTGCCTTCTCCCGCTCGTCCATCCTGACACGCATGAGTATGGACTTCAAGAATGTGTGGTGGGGAGCAGAGGCACACCGCTGCTAACACGGCCATCCTGCAATTGGTGCGTCCTCGCGCCACATATCTGGAATTACAAAATACGAAAACAGAACTACTGTTACGACTTATGAACATTATCACTAATGTTCTTTTTAAACACTAAACTCTAGTGTTACTTTATTATCATAATTTTTTTCAGGAAAATTTGGTGGGATTGCCACCCTAACACTAAACACTAGTGCTACAACACCAAACACTGGTGTTACTTTATTATCATATTTTATTCAGGAAAATTTGTTGGGATTGCCACCCTAACACTAAACACTAGTGCTACAACACCAAACACTGGTGCTACTTTAATATTGATTTCTTTAATTAAATTTGGTGGGATTGCCACCCTAACACTAAACACTAGTGCTACAACACCAAACACTGGTGCTACTTTAATATCATGATTTTTTTAATTACATTTGGTGGGATTGCCACCTCAAGTTAACAAAAACAATTTTTTTTAATTTAATATTGTGGGATTTCCACTCACCTTTTTTATAGTTGCTGCGACGACCACGGCCACTGATCTTAAGCGGCTACAGTTGTTGGCTGTCACGTTTTACGAAGTTGATTTCATGTGGTAATACCTCTCGAACAGTGTAAAGGTCCTTTTCATTTGGGCCTCAGTTTTCCTCCACCTGTTTGGAACTTTCTTCTATTTTCATTTGATAAAAGCTTGATTTCATGTCCAACGTGGTAAAATATTTGTGGGGAAATAGCTATCATTTTATTTGTCGTGGCGCTCCGGGGCGACTTGAAGGTGATTGAGGGTGCCATTTGACTTTCAGGTGAGGAAAACCCGGAAAACCTCACCCACCATCATTTTGAGTGACTTCTGCGGATAATTCCACTGTATAATTTTCTTTCGCCGAATTCTGTCTTGATACAATAATCACCTTCGTTGCTACGCTGCTGAAGTACTGCATTTTAATCTAAATTGACATTTTTCCGGTAGTTATGTGGACAGGATTTTTATTATTGTAAAATGTTAAAAGTTTATTCACTTGTATTTTTAAAGTGTCTTTTAATTCTAATTGATTAATTTTCATATCATTCAATTTTTTATTGTAAACATTTTCTGGATGTTGAGCAGGTCATAATGTAACTTAATCCCATCGGCATTTTTCTCGGCACTTAAACAAGGTCGGCATCTGACATTGCATCCAATAACAATAACAACATCTTCTGCAACCACAATTTTTGGAACGACCTCTAATGTAACAGTCGACAAATGACTAACAAATAACAAAAAGTGATATTGTAAACAACTCCAAGAAGTATCTTATTCAGCTGGCCCAATAGTTCCTTTTAATGTTTTTACTACAGATTGTTAAATTATTGACATGTCAGCATCACTATCAATAAAGTATTTTAATGACTGAGCTGGCTCAAAGTATAATAACATGGATATCGGCTGTTGGTGTCGCATTTGGATGGCATTATTTATTTTAACACAAATGTTTTTTTAAACTTGCTTTGTTTATAACAACAATAACTGGATTCGACGTGACCCATTTTTGTAATGAGTGCTTTAATACTGTCAGATTTGTATGTGTAGTAACCATGTTAAATGTACTCGCCTGTTATGTACTCCGACATTATATTATTTGTTGGTGTCCTGGCGGCGGCTTCCCGTTTAAACTGACTTCTTGGTTTTCTAAGGATCTCTGCATTTTTCGTAATTCTCGAGGTCTCAACACTGATCGCATCAAATTGGCTGAGTAATTTTATGAGTTCACATTAGGAGTTAGGATTTTGTATGTGAATGGCAAAACGGAATTTTGAATTGTCTGAACTCAGAACTGGATTCCACAGCAACCGGCAACGCATCATAAAATCTAATGATGATACAACATTTTTGATTTATATATTCACACAGTGAATTACAAACATGGCTTTGAAGTGTAGCTGCTTTATATTAATGAGCAGCTGGTGTTTCCTTGTCAGCAAATACAACAATTAGGTCATCACAAAAGTTTTGTCACGCTCCCCAGTCACAACAATAACCGGGTCTTAGGTGCATTGCTCAATTTAATGATCATGAAATTATCGCTAACGCTGAGTTCGCCTTTTATTTTGGTAGCGTTACTCAAACCATTCTTTTATGGAATATGTGCTCTCGTCAGGGTTATAACTGGTAAGTTGTAAACACTGCACAGGCGCAAATGTCGGCGCTTGCGTGTTAGATTAATATGCTCCTGCAACACGGCGTTGGCTTAGCGAACGGCTACGTAGCCATCTTGGAATGTTGAGTTAAATCAGCAATTTATTACTCTTGGACTGCTACAAAGTTTATTAATGTTTCCTGCCACTGAAATTTAGCACGCTTTAAACTATGTCCGTTCACATTGTCTTTAACATCGACCGACATTATGTTCGGCTGACGCACTGTCACGAGGTTCAGGATTTTCGTCCGCCATTATTACTAGCACTAACTTCTGGTTTAATTAATAATTATAGTCTATTAGCCACGGTACGCGTAGTGATCCCACTTCTGATATAAACATAAGGGATGTATCATCTCTAATAAAAATGTCTAAACTGCTTTTTCAATGGTTTATTTCAAGACCAATTATTCTCAATTACAATGTTGCTGTGGTATTGCCACTGTCTATTCGCGTACTGTTCACTGCGCTGGTCTGCCTTCTCCCGCTCGTCCATCCTGACACGCATGAGTATGGACTTCAAGAATGTGTGGTGGGGAGCAGAGGCACACCGCTGCTAACATACATACATATTTTATTTTTTGTAAATGGTACTCGGTTAAGCTGAATAGCTCTGCTGGACTTCGCCGAGGATTAATAAAATAAAGACCTTTATTATTATTTCTGAAATCTCTCTTAACTGGGGGAAAAATAGAAGAGATTTTTCTAGGGTAATACTTGAATAGAATGAATTAAATCCCTAAGGAACAACCCTACACCATTGCCCTATATCAAAGTATGCCCAACAAATTATAAAGTTTAAATACCTGAGTTTCTTTCTCAGTTTTAACTACTTAAGAATTATGTTTCCATTTGATAAGAGAATTCCGCGTTTCTCTATTCAAACCTTTTATTTTGGAGTTTGCTGAACTAACTAAATACGTTGTTAGTACTTAGTATAAAATCAATAAAGTAATGAAACACAAATTAAATTTCCATTAACTACAATTTTCCTTTCTTAGATACATCCGTTTCATCTACAATCGAGTTATTTTGGAATGTCCATCTATAAGAGCCGCGGCAGTGTCCGCAATGGCGCAATTCGGCGCTTCCTGTCCAGATTTGTTAGAAAACATTCAAGTTTTACTTGCAAGATGTCAAATGGATTCGGATGATGAAGTTAGAGACAGAGCCACTTATTACAGCAACATTCTGAGTAGAAGCGACAAGAACCTGTACAATAATTACATCATCGATACTTTACAAGTAAAGAGATTATCTTTTTAATACATTTAAGTCGAATGTTAAATGTCTATTTAAAAAATGTATATTTCTACTTCTGAAACTGAATTAATTATATTAAATATATTATTGACAAATAGATAAAAAAAGGATACTGCAATACAGGCTGTGTCACGAAAAACTAATTTTATAAAATGCTAGTAAGAATATATACATAATACATATTGCAATGCATGAAGCACTGTTAGTTGCATACTTTCAAACAATAAAATGAATTTTTGATATTTTTTTTTGATATACCACGTCTTGTAGTATTACCAACAATATGTTGTTTTCAACAGTGGGTTATACTAAATGTTTAAATTTTAATTCTGCAAAGAAAATCGTGCAACGAAAAATAATCATGACACATTTCTAGGTATCCATTCCATCTTTGGAACGCTCACTCAAAGAATACACTCAAAACCAAACAATCCAACCTTTTGACATAAAATCCGTTCCACTAGCAGCCGTTCCAACCTCGGAAGAACGTGAGAAGAAGCACAAAACCGAAGGTATGCTCATATCTCAAGGCCCAGTCCGCCCGCCGCCGGTTTCCAGAGAAGAGAACTTCGCCGAAAAACTGGCTGCCATCCCAGGCATCCAACAACTTGGACCTCTTTTCAGAAGCTCAGAAGTCGTTGAACTTACTGAATCTGAAACTGAGTATTTTGTACGTTGTATCAAACACTGTTTTGCTCACCATATCGTTTTACAATTCGATTGTTTGAACACTCTTGCTGATCAACTCTTGGAAAATGTTAGGGTCGATTTGGACCCTAATGAAAACTTTGAAATTTTGGCTGAAATACCCTGCGAACAGTTGCATTACAACCAAACGGGGACGACATATGTGATACTGAAATTCCCTGATGATGATCTAACAAGTTGTGTGGGAACCTTTGGAGCTGTTCTTAAATTTGTTGTCAAGGATTGTGATCCTACCACTGGAATACCAGACTGTGAAGATGGTAAGTACATCAGTATCATCTTGTTCAAATACAGTATTATCTTACTTTAATTTTCATCAGGTTACGAAGAAGAGTACATGCTTGAAGATCTTGAAGTAACTCTTGGGGATCAAATCCAAAGGGTAGGCAAAGTCAATTGGGCTGCGGCCTGGGACAAGGCAGCAGAAGGCTCAGTAGAAAAAGAAGATACCTATTCTCTCAGTTCAATGAACACTTTAGATGAGGCTGTAAAGAATATTATACAATTTCTTGGGTTGGCAGCTGCTGAACGAACTGATCAGGTTCCCGAAGGAAAAAGTACTCATACATTGTTACTTTCAGGTATGTGCAAGTATTTTTTGAGTAATATCTTCATTTCATTCAGCAAAATTTAACATTCACATTCGTATTAGCGTCCTCGATTCCTTTTTTAATCATGAAAAAATACATTTAATACTGAATGAATTTGTACTATTCGGTAATAATTGGGTAAATATATTAATTTTTATTTATATTCAATGAAAATAGTAGACTTTTAACTCAAAACAGTAGAGAAATGTGACATAAACAGTAGTTTTACTGTTCAAATAACAGATCTACTAGGTACTGCTATGATGAACTAATTTGGATAGTGTTTGCATTTCTCAGTCGCGAACTGTTTAGCTAAGTTTGGCTTGTTGATCACTGTACTCACTGTATTCTTTTGTGTTCAGTTTATAATAGATTTGAAATTAGTTCACTCTTCCCCAAGTTGGCCGGTGGAGATTGATGTGTCAGATGTCAATATTGTGATCTATAATTCATTACTTTTACACTGTTTATTATAATACCTATTTGATTAATTTTTTTTTACAGTCATTACAAAGTTTATTGAAATACTTGTCGAATGCAAACTACCACTAGGGTAATTTTTCATTCCCCTTGTGTTTGTGTTGCAATACTAAACAACTTTTAGTATTGCAAGACTCTATGTTAGATACTCCATGTTCGCCTTGTTAGATTTGCCGAGTTTCATGCCAAACAAGTCCTGCAATGGGTACCAAAAACTATCTCTGATTGGGGAACAAGCATGAACGGGTGTAGAATTTAGACTCGCGTTTGCGGGTCTTCACATGGATTTTCGCACAGTGGGTCTTGAGCTGGCTTTATGTTTATGCTAAAAAAATCGACCACTCACTCATACTCCAGCATCCAATAGGAGTAAGAGTGCGAAAGAGTGAGCTTACTGAGGACTACAAGGACATTTTAAATTTTTAAAACTCTTTTATAATTCTTGTTATATTGATTATAGTTTTATTGACTAATTCAAACTCTATTAAACAGTTGTTTTTCACAACACAATTTTATCTCAAGTTTTAAGGTATGCAATTTTGCTACTTTTACAAAACAAATGCATAATATGCATCTAGATGCCTCATTTTACATGGTGCAAGTTTGTAAGGATAAATTGCAACTATAAATAATGCTCTCAACCAGAATATTTTGACGTTTGTTAGTAAACCCTAACCTAAAATGTTTATTTTGATAACATAAGACATAGGCTCTTGTTATTTATTTAATAAATAAAAATTTTCTCAGGCAACTCCCAACTTTTTTCCAGGTTGTTATCTCGAAAATCTCTTGATATTTTGAATATTTTCATTTACTCCTATAGTTGACGCCCCGAAAAGATGCAGGAATTAAACTGCGTGATCAATATGCGTTAAGGACTGGGTCCTCGAAACCTCCTTTGACCAGATTATAGGCCAGGAGCAGGTTTTCGTAGGGATATGAGCCATGCATATTTTTCAGTTAACAGTCCGCTCTGAACTGATAAACTAAAACACTCTCCTAGTCGTTGGCTCCTCATCTACTGTTGACGATCTTCAGACGGCAATCGAACACTCATTTTTATTGATATTTATTATTTTATAATAATAACAAAAATACTTAATACTTGTCATTCTTAAGTGTTAGAGTTTGTTTTTAAAATGAAAGTTGCAAATTAATGTATTATCTTTTAAATAATTTGTATGTATTTTTTATTCTAATGGGGGTTTCCCCTATATTGATAAAACTGCCATAAAATTTTCTCAAACTTACATGAAAACTACACAAAAATAAAACATGTTCTATTGTGTCACCAAAATTTCATCAAGGGCAGTGATTATAAATTTCTTGTAGCAACTTACTTATCCATAATATACATTAAATCTGGCTTATTATTCTAGGTGTATTCAGAGGAGGTATCGAAATTTTGGTTAGAGCAAAACTTGCATTAGCAGATGGCGTTACCATGCAATTAACTGTGAGGTCACCTGACGATAGTGTAGCAGAACTCATTACTTCTTCTGTTGGTTAAGTTTAAAAAATATTTATGTAATTTAATCGTTTATAATTTTAATTACAATTTTTTTTGAAAATGTATTATATTGAATATAGTCTTATATAAGATTTTTTTGTTGAAACTGATTTATTACACTATCGTTCCAAATGTTTCCTTTTCTTGATTACTTGAGTAGCAATTTTGATACTCAGACAAAAATTAAATACTGAAAATCCCATCAATATCATTGATATACAGTAATTACAACAGAGGTCCCAAATAAGAACATTGAGGGAACATCTAAATGTACTTTAATTTTTAATTTGAATGTTTTAATATTCGCCTCGGAAAATCCTAAGAGATTGCAAATAAAATTCATATGGCACCTCTGCCCACTAACGTCCTTTCAATCTGCTGTTGCAATTATTGCAGAAAATAGTGACAGGCATCTACAATTCTGCGAAAAAAAATTGATAAAATGAATGCTGCCAATCAGTTTAAAAATCACCCAAATGTTGTGTTAATATGCAGGAATAATCAATGATGTATTGAATTATTAAATGGTATATTCTTGTACATTTGGTGGTGAACTTTTTGCAAGTGTTTTACAGACAGCAATTTCTCTTGCGCTCAATATAAAAATTTCTTATTGTTAAAGTAGGTCTAATAAGAGTAAATGGAGACAATATGATTATCTTAAAAATAATAGATACTATCATGCTATTTGCATGTTTTTCTAGGAACATTTGTGGTCTAAGATATTAGGTCTTACTGTAAACCAAATTAATTTTTATTAAAAAATAAAAAATCTATACATACAATTCATTAAAAAACCTACATCTACAACAGAAATTGATTTTCCTGAGACTTTGCAATTTCTTCTTTGAATGAAGATATCGTCTCCTTTGCTAGTTTCAATTTGTTTTTCAAATTTGCAATTTCAGTCCTTATTTTCTCTTTAGCTTCCAAAATGTTTTTTCTTGTCTTTTCTTTCTTATCTTCAACTAAAAAAAGAAAAAAATAGTAATTATTTAATGTTGCTTTTATTATCCGGAAGTACTAATGTTATTTATTAGAAAAAATTTGTAAGATTTGATTTTAATTACATAACAAAATAGAAATTTTGATGCATTATTCACACCCCAAATTACGAGGTAAAATCTTGTATCAACTGAAAAGTTGAATAGCAATGTAGGACTGACTTATTGACTCACTATATACAAAGTTATGATTTAGGTTTAGAAGATAGCAATACTGTCCCTGTAAAAAAATATTCACCTGGTATAATCGAGATCCACATACTCTACATCTTTAAGTGAGGCACACTATATAAACTTCATATTATAGCATTTATTAAAAATCTTTATAGTCGCAGGTTTATAGAAAACGACAAAATGTCACAAACACAGTCTACAATAATTAATGATTACAATGCAAAAGGGGATTCGCTAGTATTCAAACACTATTTCTATAATAGTCAGCCATGTTAAGTAAATAGTCTATAAAAAATCATTAACCAGTCTTGAAAGTGTGTTTTAAAATCCAACGAACGTTACGCCAATGTCGTATACAAACTAAAAATATTTATTCATACGATAAAGCGTAAAGCAACAACAGGCAAGAAAAAATATTACTATCTTTTTTTTGACACAATTTTTTTCGCTTACACTCATTGCAAAAAAAAATTTAAAGGCTTTCAAAGTCAACTTAACTGATGCTACGTCTAACCAATAGAATTTGAAATCGAATCACTCTACCCAACTATCACCTAGATACATATTATATTAAGCATCCTTTGTGTCATATTAGAGAGTTATTGCAAGTTCACTTAAGGTCAGTCACTATTAGTGCCGCTCTTATTTTGACATCTGAGCATGCGTAGATGTTTATGTTAAAACTGACTTTATTAAGGATTGTGCCTGTCCTTAATTGTGGATGTTTAAGGGCAGCAGGTAGTGGCGACTTTATAGCCTTCGGATGCGCTCGTCATTTAAACCTTCTAAAATTATAATTTCTAATGCCTCTTTAATATTAGGTCCTATTATAGAATTTATTTGACTCTAATTACGATGTCACTATTAGTGGCTGGCTTTATAGAAATTTGCAATATCTCTCTATTAAGGACAGGCACAATCTCTATTAAAGTTAGTGATCTGCGCATGCTCAGATGTCAAAATAAGAGCGGCACTAATAGTGACTGACCTTAAGTGAACTTGCAATAACTCTCTATTATAGAGCACACAAAGTATTACTTTACAACAGCCGGTAATTGTTGCTTCTAACTACACAGACAGTCGAATCTTCTCTCAATAAAAGTTAGTGACATAATTCCAATCGACCAATATATCCATCAAGTGTTGAGAATCTAAAGTTAATAAATGTTTTTTATTATTTTATCTCCACTGTGCTTTTATGAGGAAATAAAAAATGCTCATATTAATTTTATCATTCGATTAAGCAAAAATAATCGAATAGTTAATAAGTGGTCACGGGCCACCGCCATTAAGAACGATTTGGTGTGACGATGCAGTGCGTAATGCGCGTTACATTCATAGAAATAATATAGAAGACCAATATAAATATAACATTTAAGCAGAAATTGAAACCTACTGTGCATAAAAACGCGTCTCTGCGCCTGAAATCGCAAAATAGTGTGTCTAGAAGCATGCGCAGTATGCATTACTTGTCCCCGTAGTGTTGCCAAGTATATTAAACATACCTAACACAAAAGAATTTCAACTTAATTTATTTTTAAATTATATGATTTAAACAGTTTATATCTTCGAAATATCGCCACAAAATAACTTATAAAGATTTAAATAATCAACTAATAATATTTATGTGTAATTACATTCCCAAAAATACACACATCGCCAAAATTCTTGGACCCCCTCGTAAATATTAAAATGAAATATTTATCATGGCTACTTTTTTATACATTTAATCTTTATTTTTTTCACCGTTGATACGCATCTAAAAATGTTTACAAAAACAATTTCCCACAATTTTAGGTACCAATGTTTAAAAAGTGATTCATATCGATTTTGCGTGTTTAAGTGATTGTTGACTTTTTCTTTGCAACTATGCCTGGCAATATAATTTCAGTGTTCAATAGAGCAAGAATAGTGGCTTTGCATGATGAGGGTCTGCCGGATCATCGAATCGCAGATAGACTAGGGATTCAGTTATCCGAATAGTGCGTTTGTACCAGGAAACTAACAGCGTTGACTGGAGACGTGGGACTGTTTGTCCTAAGGTAACTAATCCAATAGAAGATCGGTATGTAGCAGGTTATGTATGTCGGAATCGAACCGTAACAGTCTCAGCTGTCCGAACACATTTTAGAAGAACGTATTATGGTCGATTCATTTTCAGTACCACAATACGGCGGAGACTTGCTGGAGCCAATTTACGATCTAGGAGACCATTAAGAGTACTCAGGTTACTTCCTACACCTATAGCTGCTCGTCTACAGTTGGCGCAGGAACACAAAGATTGGCTTTTAGCTCAGTGGCGAAATGATCTTTTTTCGGACGAAACCAGATAGGGTTTAATTAGTAATAGTCGGCGACACAGAGTTTGGAGAGGGCCAGGGCGACCAGAAAGAGTATCTTTTGCCAAAGAAGTCATTCCATGCCAAAGAGGAACAGTAATATTTTGAGGGGGCATAATGCATGGTCGTCGTACGCAGCTTATTCTTATTCCAGACACATAACCATTATTGAACCCATTATTTATGCTCTCCGAAATCAAATTGGAGCTAATTTTATTTTCTTGGATGACAATGCTAGGCCTCATCGCACGTTCAGTTAAAATTTAATTCAGCCAATTTGTATTGGATACATAACCAAATTAAAAGTACTATGTAATACACTTCTTGGCTAATAATAGTGTCTCATTTTGACAAACATAAGGGGGTCCAAGAATTTTGGCGATTTGTGTATATACAAATACGGTATTAATGTTCAACAAGCGATTCACCTACAAATTCAATATTGTATTGACCTAGCAATACCACTAAAATCCGGTGTTTCAAGGCTATATAACGCTGACCTTACAGGACCGTTTGTGATATTTTGGCTTGAATTTGTAGTTTATTATTTAATTACACGGTGTAAGTGGCATTTTATTTTTAGTTTTGTTTAGTGTTAAGTTAAATCCTAGATACAATAAAAGACATTTTTACATTGGCTAATGAAAATGTAATCAATGTATTTAGCAGCTGTTATATTTATTACAAGATTTATGTAAATAGAGAGCTGCCCAGCGACGGGGAGACATTATCGGTATCTGCCAGACAATGAATGGTTTTTTTGTTAAAAGTTGTTAAAAATAGTAAACAGGCTATGATCTTTCAATCTAAAATATTCTGACAGTTCTGTTATTTCCGTTTTATTTTAAATGAGATGCCACTTCTATTATTCCTGATACCGATGAAACATGAAATGTTGCTTATTTGGAATATATACCTGTACATAACGCTCATGACGTCAGAGACCATGTTTCAGTCGGGTATAATTTAAAATAAAGAATTTTAAAACAAACCCTATTAAATTGTATCTTTACCTAACATTTATGACATCACTGGCCGAGTTGGCGTCGGGTATATTTTCAAATGTAGAAACTGAAAATTAACCCTATTAAATTGTACCTTTACTTAACATTTGTGACGTCACTGGCGGAGTTGGCATGGTATACTTTCAAATGCGGGTTTCAAGGCATTTTAAAACATAAACCCGATCTCAACGAACTTAGAAACTCTTCCGTCACTCGATATTTTAATCGTTACTTCCTCTTTGCTTTTTGGCTGGCACAACAATTATTTACATTTCTTCATTCTTTATCGCGTGCGAACCAGTACGGTTTAAAGAAATTTAAAAAACCTACTTTAAAAATGAAGATATTAATGAATTTCTCATGGATCTCATCTTTAGATCTTGATTAAATATATATAGAACTATTCCTTTTCTAACAAAAAGAGAATCATAGAAATCGGGCAACGTGGTAAATAATTATCGCTTAACATAAAAAAATATTTCAACGAATTGAGAATATCCTCCTATTTTGAAGTACGTTAAAAAAATTGTTAATAAAGTGCCAAGTAGGGCGTGAACTAATATTATAAAGTATATAAAATGATAGATAAAGCCAGTTTAGAAAGTATTACAAATAAACTGTGGAAATATCGAGAATCTCGAGTTTGAATCGGAGGATGAGAATTCTCTGCAATTTAGAAAGAAAGCTGATCAAAATCAAACACATTAACGACTAGTGTTATTGACGACTTTCTTCAAACTTTTTCTAGTTTTCCAAAAACTAACTGGATAGTTCGAAAATCATTTTCGTCGTTAAAGCGCCTCTTGTTCCGAAAAAGGTACACGCCTGTCAACATTCATCGTTCAATAAAAAAAGTGTTAGATACAAAACGCTTCGTATTGTAGGACAAAATTTAGAAATCAAAAAAAGTCATATGAACAAAAAAATCATTATAAGTGAGATAACTATCAAATTAATGATTTACAAGTTTATTCTTATTATCTATAAAATAGGTTTGCAATGTGCTGATGTGGAATGTTATCATCGACTAAAAACTTTAAATCTTTGTAATAAATTGATCGAAAACAATCCATAAATTGGTTTAGACTATATAGAATGTTTCTAATAAGCAGCGATCTCGGCAGCGACTAACTTTTATTATGGAACCGAAAGACCCTTTTAAAAGAGTTCAAAATTAAAATAAAATATGTACTAAGTATCAAGTGAATGTAGTAGTATTTTTTAATTTTGAATCTTGAGAGATGCAGACATCTTTGGATAATTTATATTAAAAATGGTAACATGAAAGGTTTTCTGTCTAATTGTAAGTAACGACTCATAGTCTCGGCTGACAAAATATAAAAAAATGTCGAACATAATATCCCTGGGCGAAACGCAACTGTCTCCTATTTTGCACTCTCCAGATTAAATTTACTTGTAGCAAATGATACTAAATCAAATAAGATGTCAAATCACAAGCAAAATCTCGTGACTACAGCACTAATGATTGCCGAAAATTAACTAATTCATATTTTGTGCCATATCTTTCTTAATAATGACTTTCAGAACCATATTTAACTTACTTGAATTTTTTACTTTTTAATATAGAATCATCTCTAAAAATGTATGACTGAAACGTCGTGTGAACTATTTGTTCGATTAATAAAAAACTTGCACCGGTCCTGTTCGAGCCAGCACCGTTATACGCATGAGCTCCGACACACTATTTTCTCCGTATGGTTTCCTTTTTGATATATGGAATTGGCTTTCTATACTATTCCTATGGTTACATTCGTGAATTGGACGAATTATAGCATCAGCCCCCCCTCCCCCCCCACTCATAGTGTGTGATGCGATGCGACGCAGTGCAATTCGTTGATGCCGTTGCAGTGCAGGGCGTAGAGCTATTTTCAGTCGAGCAAAATGAATTAGGAAGAAATACTTCTTCATGTTGCTGTATATTCCATGTAAAAACGCATCCTGATCAAAATAGGGAGGCTATGAAGAAATATGTACGTCATCTGTGCCTGTCCCAGACTTTGACTGCAGGCTACTTTTCTTCTATAATTTCAATATGTATAAAACGACGTCTCTTTTTTTTTTTATTTTTTTAATATGAAAGTCCATAGCTGTAGCCTTGTAGCTATTTTAAACTTAAGGTTTATTTCGGCCTGACGTGAAATGATTAGATTTTGGACAAAGTCGGAACATCTGGGGGGGTACTTTATGGGAGGCCGTTTTTATATTTTATGGAATATATCTGTTATTTATGTTTGGAGAAGAAAATTGTTCAAATAAAAGTTACTTCTAATATTATTATCTATAATTTTTGCTTTATGTCAAAATTTTCTGAAATGATCCGTATTCGAGAAATTTGACAAAATGTGCAAAATTCTGATTTTTATGAAAATTGTTGAACTAAAAGTTGTTTGCGATATCGATCTCTATAATTTTTGTTTATACATGATTTTTCTAAAATGGACCGTAATGGAAAAGTGCTAAATTTAAATTTTTCAGTATTTTCGTTTTCAATGAATATCTATAGAAAAATGTTTCGAGGTAGATGTATGTGGACAATGTATATATTTAGTTCATCCTCTAAACATTTATAGAGATGCTGCAATAGGTTGTACAAAATAACCGGAAAAAGCCTATAATAACTAGATAGGAAAGTCATGTGTTGGACACATCAGATTTTTCTTGTTACTATCACAAGGATTCGACAAATACCGGTGACATTGAATATTTTTCATAAAAGCCATAACGATTTCATCCGTCCACTTCATCTTGTATTTTAAATTAAACTACTAAAGAAGAATTGTTGAGCATTTGTGTGGTATCGGCGCACCGGTACGACAAATCAGCAACAACAGGCGATTCGTCGATTCACCGATTTATGCAATTGTGAATCATTTTCTTTGATGGTTCGTCCAAAAACCGACATCCTCGGAACCGCGGCACACCGCATTGGCGCACTGCATCGTGCATCATCCACACTAATCAAAGATTCGTGCATATCGACGCATCAACGAATAGTGAGTAGCGGGCTTTACTCTTTGCCTTTACACTGTCACTTACATACTTCAGTTTGACATTTCAGACACTACGTATCTTGTCACAAAGATGACCATTTATTAGATATTAAAAAATTTCAATTAACCGAATCATAATTTTCTTTATAAACATGGCTCGGTCAGATCTTAACAATGACGTTCAAAAACCAAGTGATGAAATATCCTTTACGGGAATTAGGGCGGAAGAGGATCTACAAGATTATGTTCAAAATATATTAGAAAATTTAGTTCCTGAAGAACCTAAAGTGTATTCCGTTGAGGATGGGAGTACAAAAATATTAATACCTTTAAAAAATATACGGGACACTGACGTAAATCCTCTCTCTGTACAAATACTTAAACAAGAAAAACGTTCAGGACCGGGAATTATTTTTAGTAAAAGTGGAAAAATCTTTAATTTCGACGATCAGTGTCCGCCAGTACCATATTGTTTAAGCTTTGAATCCAAATCGATACCCCGGACCAAAATACTCATTTACCAAATACGAAACTTCATCGATAAATTTTATGACGAATCAGAAAGAATTGCTCAAGCCATATTTTCTAGAGGAATCAGCAGACGAACTCTTATTACGAAATCTATGATCGTTCTTGCTTTACAAATATTGTTAACAGTCTCGGTGATTGTCGCTTGTGCTCGCATCTCTTATTTAGGAGAATTTATAAAAAAGGAACTTTCTGTATTTTATTATGTTGCTGCCGCGGAAGCGATTTCATTTATACTACTCGTTTTTTTCGATGGTTTTAGAAAACGAAATCCTTACAACTACATTGCTCTAACTACGTATACATTATCTTCAAGTTATTATATAGGATCTTTAGGTGTTACTCACGATACGAAAGTGTTATTAATATGCTTGGGTATAACAGTAATTATATTTTTCGCAGTTGTTCTTTTATCGTGGATAAATTATTGTGATTTAACTGAGAGTAACCTTCTAATTATGACTTTACTAGGATTCGAAGGAATATTTTTCCTAATCGCTCAAATATATTATTGGAGAACTGGTAGCGCTTATTTTCGGTATATATTTTCATTCACTTTTTTAGGTTTCGTATGTTTATTTTTTATTCATCTATTTCAACTCGTTTTAGGGAAGGGTAAAACTAAAATGAAAACGGACGAACACCTTTTAGCTGCTATCATGATGTATCTTCTTACTGATGTGATATACATATGTTTACCAACACTAGTTGAAACATCATTACAATAAAATACAGAGGATTTGTCGAAATTTTCTTAAACGGTTGTTTTATTTTATTGTGTTAGAATCGGAAAGTAAAATTACATTTGTTTAAAAAATACTTAGATTTTATTAAAGATAAAATACAAATACTAATTTTATTTCTCTACAGAGGCGAATTACCTATGTATCACCTTTGACAACAAGTTAACACGGAACTCACATATAAAAAACAGCAAATTACGCATACATTTCTTATGAACAATGCTGCCGAACCGTGGAGCGCATGGACTTACACGTTCATCATAAGACCTATACTAACATACAGTACAGTTTACGGTACTGAAAAACCCAAAAATTGACAGCTATTTGCAAACTAGAACCAATTCAAACAACAGCATGTCTCAACATAACAGAAGCCATGAAAATTACATCAACCAGATCAATGGAAGACATTCTTAGCCTCACTCCCCTTAATATTTACATCAAGGAGGTTGTTCTGATGACAATGACACGACTCCACACGGTTGGAATAGAACCTGACGTAGGATCTGGTGAGACGAGATGTCCCTTTTGGCAGGAGGCGCTCACCAAGATATATCTTCCATAAGCCATATAAAGTTATAATAGAACAAATAGAAGAACCGGAAGTGGCAGGTACGATTCATATCTACACCGACGGTTCTAAAACAAAACAAGGCTTAGGATGTGGAATATATTCCAGATCCTTAAACCTAAACATAAAAAGTGAGCAATAGTGCTAGTATAGTTCAAACCGAGCAAACGGGGATTCTAGTAACAAACAAGTTACCAGAAACAATATTACTGAAAGGAATGTGCTCATCTATACAGATAGCAGACAAGCACTATTTGCCCTGGTCAGAACGAATTTACACAGGGTTAGTAATAGAATGCCATGAAGCTTTAGACGAAGTATCCATCAACAATGTGGTCACCTTAAGATGGATCAAAGGTCACGCCACATCGAAAGGTAACCGTCCCGGTGATTCACTATCCAAGAAGGCAGCCAATCAAATACTTTATGGACTTTGACCCTTTTATTGGACTGACAACAGGTGACAAACCTAATTAAAGAACATTCCCTTGTGAAATTCAAGGAAAGATGGGATGAAACAAGAAGCAGCAGAGTTACAAGGGAGCTTTTAAGTTACCCTGACAACACTGCAGCAAACAAATACTCGACTGTGACTGGAAAGTATCTGCACCTGATCACAGGCATTCTGACTGGTCATTGCCAAGTTCGGAAGCATCTAAGAAAACTAAGAACTTTTGTTAAAAATATCGGCAACCGTTTGAGCTATGGATCTTCTGTAACACACAAATATTAGCAATATCACAAAATGTAGAAAATGGATATGTGAAAAAATCTAAGTTCAATTTTATTGATACACGTTGCAAGACATAGGTGACATTACATTTTAATAATTATTCTTATATCTGAACCTCAAAATTTTAATGAACTTTGTAACTTTCCTATGGATTATTTAAAAAATACGGCGACTATAATAGCTCATTGTAATTCTGCATATTTCACCTCCTCTTCAAAAGTGACACAACTCAAAAACAATCAGTTTTTGTTTTGTATAAGCAAACCTGATAAAAATAAAATAAAAACCTAAATACGTGTTCTTCGTCCGTCTGTTATGAAAATCGATGGGTTCAATGGGCCCGAACTACCGAATTTCACTACTACAGAAACATTGTTTCTTTGTCGAATAATGTTGGAAAATTTTAATTTTTCTTCAGGAAAGTGGTTTTCCACCAATTTTCCGGTCAGACCAAATTTTTTTTCGACAACGGATTTATCCAAAAATACCTTAAGATTGACGTATCACATGTCAGGGTTTTTATGACAGAGGGTGGGGGAAATACAAAAAACCGTAAAATTTTCGCGTTTTCAGAAATTTATAAAAAATTCAAGGCAAATGTGTTTTTAAAATCTCCCTACCGAAGAGTATTGGAAAATCTGCAATTTAACTACGGTAAAGAAATTTGTTCATCAATTTTCCGGCTAAACCACCTTATTTTTGTTTTTCGACGGCGTATTTTAACGTTTCTGGAAATTTCCTGTAGTTTGGAGAAAATAAAAAAAATATAATTTTTTATTTACCGAATTTTTCGACTTTCCCAAAGTTGTTTTCCGAAAAACTAAGAAAACAGGTGAATAAATGTTTTAAATAAATAATATAAGAATTTATGTGTACTTTTCGACGTTCCTCAAAATCTGGCATCGCAATTTTCCCGCTAACTCTAGACACATTTCCCAGGAAAACTGGGGCAAAAAGTTTGCTTAAAAGGGGAGGCAGAGCAAAAAGACATTCAAAAGAATCATCTGGCTAGAAGAGACGCGTCGATTGATATATCACATGATAGGGGGAGTAGAAATAAAAAAAACGTAAACATTTTTGGCTTTTTTTTAGATATTTATGAAAATAAATGCGTTTTGAAAATTTCTCTATCGGATGGTATCGGAAAATATGTAATTTTTCTGTTAAAGTGCTTTTTCACCAAAAATTTTTATGGGCGCATGACATGCGATTTGACTATTCATCTGAAAAGTGTCACACATTTGTTTTTAAAATTTCTCGAATTGTCCGTCCATCAAAAGTGTCATATTTTGACTTGAGCCATATTTGCTTTATATAATTGTGTGAAATGTTTCTGTTAAAACGTCACATTTCGAGTTGCAGCCCTTTGTAATAGGCGTAGAAAGCAATAAAAATAAAAGAACCAAAAAAAATGCGGATCGCTTTTAATAAAAAGTATTACGCCGACTTTTATAAAGCATAATATTGTAATGTTTTTGAAATAATTTTTATTTTTTGTAATTGAAAATGAAATTTGAAAAGCATTTTTTAACAGATACTTTATAAGTTACACTTTATGATCCACTCCCGTATAAGTAATGTACCATAATACTGTATAGTTAACATAAGAACAACACTATATTTCAATATGCAATCTATAGTTTGCGTTACCTAATTTAATACTCTTACATAAAATAAAAATCATATGCCAATTATATAAATAATAAATTAAAATCAAAGCCAACCCTGGTAAACGCCGTTTAACGTATTTTTAACTGACTTCAAAAAAGAAGGAGGTTCTCAATTCGTCATAATATTTTTTTTTATGTATGTCCAACGATAATTCTTTAACACGGTGTCCGATTTCAATGATTCTTTTTGTTAGAAAGGGGGTACTTCAGGGGTGGTCCCATATAAATTTGATCAAAATCTAATAAGTGGGTTTATGAGAAAATCCTCAAACTCTTCATTTTTTATGTATGTTTAGCGATAATGCTTTACCACCTTGTCCGATTTATATGATTCTTTTTTTTGTTAGTAAGGGGATACCTCAGGGGTGGTTCCATACAAATTTGGTTAAGATGTGGTGATGGCATCTGCACGATTTTGAAGTCGTTTTTCTTAATTTTTAATTTCTAATACTTGTTAGATATCCAAAAAAGCTTCCGCTTGGTAACAAGACACATGCAAGCAGTTTAAAACCTAGGTGAGATATAGCTTTCTCACCTTGTGGAAAAATTCCGTTTAAATAAACATAAGCTTCGATTCGCTCCCACTTACTCTCACCCGCATAAACTCATTTAAAATAAATTGTTAAATAAATGCAAACCCACTAACGCTCGCTCAACAGATTGTGACACATCACTCTATCTCTAACTACGTCAAACTTGATCAAAATAAACCATTTCTTTAAACCAATCACAAGACAGTGTCAATGACACACTCTTGGATTCGACGCGACAATACATTTTTCAAGATGAGAACTATTCGAAACTCCAAGCAAGCAAAACCAAAATCAATCTCTACGTGAAATGGTAGCAATTTTAACATTAAAACAAATCATATAAAAACCAGCATGTTTTAAATTTAGTATTATGTAAAAGTATCAAAGCATAATAAATATTTGTTTAGTAAACACCACTTTATAGTTATTATTGATGTCATAAATCAAAATTTGTTGTATAGTCACAATCATAAAAAGCGACACAATTCAAAAAAAAGGCTGTCGTTTGCTTACAAAAAAAAAGAATCATAGTTTCTGCGTGTGGTGGGAATAAGTACATAAGTCAAGAAGAGTGAAACAACATTATTGTGACTCATATTATTATACCCACCGATTAACGCCGCACTTCGACTAATGTGCATATACGCAATCATTTCTAACATATTTAGGCTTCATTATTGACTTATGTGATTTTACACAGTTATCTGTTTGTAATTAGTTATTGATGCTGAATTTATGTGCTTATTCCCACCATACGCAACATTTTTCTCTATACAAAAATAATGAATAAACTCAAAAAATTATAAAATCATACTAAACTATTGTCAATCTCATTTGCTCACAATTTGCAATTTTTGA